>KQ995761.1:121488-136305 GCA_001598015.1 Dorcoceras hygrometricum | reverse complement strand
AGTAGCTTATTCGATTCTTTCCAGAAGTTTTAAAAGTATGTCGAAGTCTTTAGAGGAAGGTAACCTTCGTAGTTCATGGTTATCTACAATAGGAAAGTTGGTTTTTATACCTCTGCTGATATAGTCTTATCGAAAATATTCTAAGTATAAATTCAGCAGATGCTTTGCTTTCGCAAATTCAGCAGATGCTTTGCTTTCGCAAATTCAGCAGATGCTTTGCTTTCGCAAATTCAGGCAGATGCTTTGCTTTCGCAAATTCAGCAGATGCTTTGCTTTCGCAAATTCAGCAGATGCTTTGCTTTCGCAAATTCAGCAGATGCTTTGCTTTCATAAAATCAGCAGATGCATAAATCAGCAGTAGCAACTGGTCGTAGCAACTGAGTTATGCGCTACGACATCGTTTTGATTTATAATTATTTAAAAGACCTCGCTACTGGATTCTTGTCTTGCGACTTTCCTATTCGTTGCGACTGGTACTGTTCACCAGCAGATGTATTTCATTTCATTATTTCAGCAGTTGCTTTACCTTTTTAACCAGGAAGGACTAGGATTACAGGTCGACGGATCTGTATACCCCTTCAACCATGAGCCATAGTGCTAAGACTGATATCAGGAGTTTGATCAAACGAAATGGACCAAATGTTTAAAAGTATTGTCATAATTTTCCCAGAAAATGAAAGAAGAGCACGAGAGTGATTACGATCACAGCTCTTAAGAGATGTTTAAAGAAAATGTTTTCAGAATTGATTCATGCTTATGCTTTCGATTACTACTAGACTTCATACGTTATGTTACGCTTGTTCATTCTTAAGCGTAAAGTTCAGACTCCAGTATGTACCAGTTCTTGCGCAATTGTATTCTTACTTTTGTTATTTCAGATTTTACCTGCTGGGCCTTTGGCTCACTAGTTTTTATTGAGTGCAGGTAATCCTCAGCGGGAAGATGGAGGGAAATGAACAGGATGGAAGGAATGTGTTTATCGTGGACAACAGAGTTCTTTACTTCCTTCTGGTTTAAAGTTTATAATTTCTTTTGGAGAATGCCTCGTGTTGTACTAAATATTCTGAGGTAGTTGTATCAAAACAAAATTTCAGAGCTTGTTCCATTTTTAACCAAACGTTATCACACTACGAGATGCATTATGGGCAGATTGATATAATTGTTCTCTTCATTTCCGCATCAGTTCATAATTTGTTCTAGATTTCTTACCCTTGAATATGAAACATTTCAATATACTCGTTTCAACCCAGATAGTTAGTAGCGATCCATTCTACAACGTTTATAACTTTCGGTTTCATTCAATTGAACCCCAAAACTTATGACTATTCCGTCAAGAAAAAGAGGGTCGTTACACTTATACTTTCAAACAACAAAGGATTTTATCCGTTGTGGTTAACCATGACTTTTAACAACACTGGCTTCGACCAGGGTCGTCTTTCCTAATAGACAACGGATTTTATCCATTTTCTATTACATGTTTTGTAGTAGTGAACCTACCCTGATATCTCAAATACCCGATCAGAAGCAACAGAATAATCATCCAACTACCTGCTTGTGCCTTCAACTTCAACTCGTGGATATACGGGTCAATTCTCTGTGCTGCCCAGAATTTCTAACACAATCTGCGATTCGACCTAAAAAGAGGAAACCACGAAATAATCAACGCTTGGGTAAAACCGCCAATGGCCATTCCCAAATTCTCATGACTTTCGAGATATTAAGAGATGCAAGCATCGAAACTTGGGCTTTCCTACTAAGGGCATCGGCAATAAGATTCACCCTTCGTGGTTTATATTGTATCTCGCAATCAAATTCCTTGAGTAGGTTCATCCACCTGTGCTGCCTCATGTTCAAATCGGATTGAGAAAAGGTATTGAAGGCTCTTGTCGTCCGTGTACACCACAAATTGCTCGCCATAAAGGTGATGGCGCCAAATCTTCAATGCAAACACAATGGCCGCCAACTTAAAATCATGAACCGGGTAACAAGTCTCATGAGGCTTCAGTTTTCGGGACACAGAAGAAATGACTCGCCTGTTTTGCATCAAACGTAACCCAGACCACTAAGCGACGCATCAGAACATACCACGATCCTTCTGAACCTGAAGGCAACACTAACACTAGAGCGGTGGTTGGCTTCTCTTTCAGCAACTGAAAACTTTTCTCGCACTCCTCAGACCAAACAAATCTCCTATCTTTCTGAGTCAGTTGCGTCACAGGCTTGGATATTCTAGAATATCCCTCGATAAAGCATCGGTAATAGTCTTCCAATCCCAAAAGGTGACAAATTTCGGAAACATTCTTGGGATGTTCCCATCAACAGCCTCCACTTTACTAGGATCAACTGAGATACCATGATACGAAATGACATGACCCAGAAAACCACTATATCCATCCAAAACTCACACTTGGAGAACTTATCATACAGCTGCGAGTCTCGAAGAGTTTGGAGAACTAAACTCAGGTGTTCTTTATGCTTCCTTTAGGTCTTTGACTAGAACAAAATATCATCGACGAACACGATCATGAACTGATCTATGAACTCTCTATAGACTCGGTTCATCAAATCCATAAATACGATGGGGGCATTTGTCAAATCAAAGGCATAACCAAAAACTCATAATGCCCATATCTCGTTCAAAATGCTGTTTTTGAAATGTCCTCCTCATGAATCCGCAGCTGATGGTAATCCGAACAAAGGTCAATCTTCAAGTACACCGCTGAACCCTGAAGTTGGTCAAACAAATCATCGATCCTCAGGATTGGATACTTATTCTTCACAGTCGCTTTGTTCAGTTGTCGGAAGTCAATACACATCCTAATAGAGCCATCCTTTCTTTTCATGAAGATAATCGGAGCTCCCCACGGTGACATACTCAGACGAATGAAAACTTTCTCTATAATATCGCTCAAATGCACCTTCAGTTCTCTCAACTCTGTTGGCGCCAATCGATATAGGGCTCTTGAAATAGGGGTTGTCCCAGACACCAACTCAATACTGAAGTTGATCTCCCTTCTCGGTGGGGAACCAGGAATATCACTGGTAAATACGTTGACAAATTCTTGAGCGACGCGAATGTCACTAAGCTAAAAACGAGGTTCTAGGGATACGTCCAATTCATAGATAATGAACCCAGAATTCTCCAATGACAACAAATCAAACATCTCCATGTCCGAGATTAGTGAAATCTTAGATTGAGATTCATGGCCATCTCAAAACTGGCTGTAGATATGGCAAACCCCCGAAGTCCAGTACACTACATCGATGGATGCCTACCTCCACACTGGCCACAGAACATGGCCCTAGAACTACCATGCTAGAACTATTGGAGCCAGAAGAACTAAAACCCAATCTCTTCATAAACTACTTGCCCCTGGGCCTAAACCTATGGTGACTCGACTATTAGGATGTCTGAGGAAATTTCTAGGACATTTGAGGAGGTTGAGAATAGTACGTGCCGTGAGGCGCGGGACGAAAGCCTTGGGTAGCCTGCTGCTGAACTTGAGACTGCCTGTTCAGCAAACCCTCCTCAATCTGCACCACCCTGTTCACAACATCGGCATAAGTTGAAGGAGAACCAGCCAAAACCAAAGGATATAGATCCAATTTCAAGTCCTCCAGAAACTTATTTATTTCCGTCATCTCCTGATCGACAATGTTAGGGACGTAGGCAAGAAGAGAAGAAAACTGCCTGGCATACTCTGCCACGTTCAGATTTGCTTGAATTAAGTTGTGAACTCTCGCTCCTTAGCACTGAAGTATGACTCCAGTAGGTACTCCTGTCTAAAAGCGACACAAACCTCCCCCAAGTGATCTCTACACCTGTAACGCCTAGAATTTCCTAACTACGTAGAAATGAGTGCATGACTAGGGGGAAAATATTTTGAGATGATTACATGCCTTATTATGTGAATTTTTATGACTTTATGCTGCATGGTATGCATGTGTTATTTTTTCAGCCTGCTTGAGCTACGGACGTGTGGATGAGATTAGGGTCGACCGGAATGAAAATGATTTTGAGATTTTTAAGTTATGAGATTTTTAAGAATGAATTTATTTTATTTTTGGAAATTAGGTTTTGTATAACTATTTTGGAGGGGAAACCGTTTTTCACCTATACGGGCTGGTATATTGAGTTTTAAAAGGCATTTTAAATTATGAGGCCTATATTTCGAAATTTTGTAATCTTTAAAGCCCATGTATGAGTTTTAAACACCTTTTTAATTTAATTGGAGGGGCAAGCTTGTATTTGTCATAATTAAAACAAGAGGGGTCATGATGGATCTGTGTAAACAGATCCTGATTAAGTTTTGAATTACACAAAACCTATTAATGTGTTTCTAACAACTCTACGTAGTGTGCAGATAACAGCAGGTTTTATAAGAGAAGTTTTGGTCAGAAGTGTTAAGAACATCGAAGAGCAGAAGAGAGAAAATTGATTAGTCCGACAGACGTATGAAGAGAAGCAATCAGCTGTTGAATTGAATTTAAGAGAAATCTGTTAACAGTTGTGAATAGGAGATATCTGATGAAGCGTTCTCAGTAGAAGAAGAAGATCCCTGTTAAAGTTGCTGTCAACAGATACGTGCGAAGAGTCATTGTTGAAGATGTCTGTTGAAGAAGGTTGATGAAGAAGATTCAATAGTGAAAAGAAGCATTCAGAAGATGTTGGAATGAAGTTAAAAGAGGAGAAATCTGATAACAGTTGGAACGTTACAAAGTAGTTGAGCCTCGCTTATGTGGACAGCTTTGCTTACCTGGCGTCATGAATGGACAGCCTTGCTTATGTGGAGCCCAGCATGGACATATATGCTTACGTGGAACAGCTGTACTTGCTGTTAGTTGTGACGCTGTGAAGAGAAGCTGGAGAAGATGGATTCAGCAGTAGAAGTATTCAGCAATGATGACGTCAGCGTTGCTATTGAAGGAATCGAGAATCAGCAACCATGACGTTAGCATTTCTATTGTTAAGAAGAGCTGGTATCAGCAATGATGACGTCAGTATATCTACTGGAGAAAGTTGTGATCAGCAACGATGACGTCAGCATTGCTGATTGGAAGAAATTGAGAATCAGCAATCATGACGTCAGCATTTCTATTGTTAAGAAGAGTTGGTATTAGCAATGATGACGTCAGCATGTCTACTGGAGGAAGCTATGAGCAGCAAAGATGACGTCAGCAATATCAGCAGACAACTATCTGGAAACAGCAATGATGACGTCAGCAGTGATGTCATCACAATCAGCAATTGTGAAGAGAAGCGCAAGAGATGGAATGACGTCGTTTAACTCTTAAACAGTGTATCAGTCGTAGCGCTAAATAATAGATGTAACCAGCTGTTGCAAGCTTTCAGCAGTGAGCTACAGTACAACCAGTCGATGTTACTTGAAGTTGGCGATTGCAAAACAATGTGGTTTGGTAAGTGGATACGACAGCGTTTTGCCTTCGCGCTAAGATTCAATCGATGGTTTTCGCGATAACCAGCAGGTACATCTTCTAAGGGAAACCAGCAGATAGCTACAGTGATAATCACCAGCTGGTCATCCAGTCGCAAGCTATAGTGTGTTGCATATCCAGTCGACAAAGAATCCATATGCAAAGAAGCTAAAGGAGATAATCAGACGCAGAAATGAAACAGATGTTGCGCGAAGTGTTGTGACGAAGAAAAAGACAACAGCTGAGCAAACAGCTGTTGAACAAATTGTTGGATCACATTCAGCTGTTGGAATGCAATCAACGCTCAAGATAGAAAGAATCAATGGCTGAGATTGAGTTTAACTTCGTCGTGCTTGGACGGGATCTGATTGTGAATTGGGTTTGAGATTCATTCACTATACAATGAATGTGAATGAATCTCTGTGTGTGTGAGATTTACAGTGTAAGCACAACTCTCGAAATAATAAATCTCACACACTCAGAAATGCTCCTAAAAGAGCTTATTAGAACTCAGCAGTCGACGTCGTTGTAAGCTCCTCTCTAATGGTGGTCGACTGCTTCGTTCTTCTTTGTTCTTCCCTCTGTTTTTTGCACTAAGCTTTGTTCCTTATGGATTGATCACTTGTCTTCTTCAAAATCTTCGTATATAAAGCTTCTCTCCAAATATGGCCGTTAGACAGTAGATTCAAATCCCTTCTCAGCCATTGATTCTTTCCATCTTGAGCGTTGATTGCATTCCAACAGCTGAATGTGCTCCAACAATTTGTTCAACAGTTGTTTGCTCAGCTGTTGTCTTTTCTTCGTCACAACACTTCGCGCAACATCTGTTTCATTTCTGCGTCTGATTATCTTCTTTAGCTTCTTTGCATCTTGATTCTTTGTCGACTGGATATGCAACACACTGTAGCTTGCGACTGGATGACCAGTTGGTGATTATCACTGTAGCTATCTGCTGCTTTCCCTGAGAAGATGTACCTGCTGGTTATCGCGAAAACCATCGACTGAATCTTAGCACGAAGGCAAAACGCTGTCGTATCCACTTACCAAACCACATTGTTTTGCAATCGCCAACTTCAAGTACCATCGATTGGTTGTACTGTAGCTCACTGCTGAAAGCTTGCAACAGCTGGTTGCATCTACTGTTTAGCGCTACGGCTGATACACTGTTTAAGAGTTAAAGGACGTCGCTCCATCTCTTGCACTTCTCTTCACAACTGCTGATTGTGATGACATCACTGTTGACGTCATCATTGCTGTTTCCAGATAATTGTCTGATGATATTGCTGACGTCATCTTTGCTGCTCATAGCTTCCTCCAGTAGACATGCTGACGTCATCATTGCTAATACCAACTCTTCTTAACAATAGAAATGCTGATGTCATGGTTGCTGATTCTCGATTTCTTCCAATCAGCAATGCTGACGTCATCGTTGCTGATCACATCTTTCTCCAGTAGATATACTGACGTCATCATTGCTGATACCAGCTCTTCTTAACAATAGAAATGCTGACGTCATGGTTGCTGATTCTCGATTCCTTCAATAGCAACGCTGACATCATCATTGCTGAATACTTCTACTGCTGAATCCATCTTCTCCAGCTTCTCTTCACAGCGTCACAACTAACAGCAAGTACAGCTGTTCCACGTAAGCATATCTGTCCATGCTGGGCTCCACGTAAGCAAGGTTGTCCATTCATGACGCCACGTAAGCAAAGCTGTCCACATAAGCGAGGCTCAACTACTTTGTAGCGTTCCAACTGTTATCAGAAGTTTCCTCTTTTAACTTCATTCCAACAGCTTCTGAATGATTCTTTTCACTATTGAATCTTCTTCATCAACCTTCTTCAATAGACATCTTCAACAATGACTCTTCGCACGTATCTGTTGACAGCAACTTTAACAGGGATCTTCTTCTTCTACTGAGAACGCTTCATCAGATATCTTCTATTCACAACTGTTAACAGATTTCTCTTAAATTCAATTCAACAGCTGATTGCTTCTCTTCATACGTCTGCCGGACTAATCAATTTTATCTCTTCTGCTCTTCGATGTCTTAACACTTCTGACCAAAACTTCTCTTATAAAACCTGCTGTTATCTGCACACTACGTAGAGTTGTTAGAAACACAGTAATAGGTTTTGTGTAATTCAAAACTTAATCAGGATCTGTTTACACAGATCCATCAATCTCTCCCTTTTTGATTTACACAAAACCTTAAATAATAAATGCATGATCTAACAATTCTCTCCCTTTTTGTGGGAATCAAAAAAGGTCGAAAGCTGGTCTTCCCTTACACACATAATGAAAGTAAAGAATGCCATATAAAAGAATGCGAATATCATATATAAAGATCGTTTGTACAAGAGTCAATGAAAACCCACACGCCACAAGTTGGCTAGTTGGGCATCTACTCTAACAACAACTTTATTTCCTTATAATGTGGCAGCGCAGAGTGCACCTATTATGTGCGTTAGAGTTGGGCTGTTAGGCACATGAGTCAGGGGAGGTGCGTGTCTAACTGCTGGTGCTGTCTCAATTCCCTTAGAGATCGGTCTTACCCTTACCCTACCGCCGGCCCTATCCCCAGCAGAGATAGTATTACCCATTAAGATCTGGCACAGCCCACATGGCTAACCAGATCAAGTGGCGCAACATCAGCAGCTTGACGTACGAGAACTTCCCAGGAGGTCAGTCATCCCAGTACTGTTCTCACCCTTGCACGCTTAACTCAACAGGTCATTATAGGCACTTTCATTATTTCTTAATCATAAGTTTGCACAAACCTAGCCTCCTCTTCACACAACCAGCCGTCCTCTCCACTCCATTAGCACACAAAATTCGAAACTTTCAGCCATTGAGGGAGCTTGACGATCCAAATCCGGTTGCGCCCCGATCTCGCGTCTACAACGCCCGTACCTCGCAGATCTACGTCTTCTTCAACTCAGGCATGTGATATAAATTCTCTTTCTCACCATTAAATCATAGTAATCTATTTTTATAAAAATATGCATGAATTTGTTGTGAATGTTTCGGATCTATACATCTATGATCATATTTCATTCATGAGCATCACGGTTTTTGACATGTTTCGCTTCCTTCCCTTGAGGCTTCGGTCATGGCGATTTCCAGGGGTGATGGCTCAGTTATAGAGGTTCCTAGGGGACTCATGGTGGTCTAGATCAAGGTAAGAATGTGGCTAGGTGGTCGAGCGATCCAGATCATGCAGTAGAAGTCGAGAGTGGCGCATCACGCCGCATGACTGGTGCGTCCACTTTCAGCGATCCGTTCACCCTGGTTAGCCCACGATTTGAGCCAAGGTCGGTAAGGTTAGGACCGGCTGGACCTGGGGGTGGTCCAGCCGGAAGGGCTCCGGCCATGGTGGCCGGAGCAAGGAGAGCGATCGCGAAGACCACTAGGTGGTCACGACGGCGCGCGCTTGAGGAGGGGCGTGCTGTTTAGGTTTAGTTGGTGGTGGTTCGGTTCAGTTGAACTGGCTGGTTCGGTTGGACCAGATCGGTTCTTCGAGTCTCGAGTCAAATTTTTTAAAATACGGTCAAGTTACTTTAATTATGGACCTGTTATTTTAACTAGTTTGTCAAAGGTCCAATTTTAAAGAAAATAGCCAGAAGGTCAAAATCGAGTCAAACCTTTTAAATAATTTAAGTTATGTCTAATTTTAAGTTTTTATTCAAAATTAGGGCTTTAGGTATTTTAATTAAGTTAGAATCAATTTTTGGGATTTAATTTGGTCAAAATCGGTCTTTTGGGTCAAGATCGGCTTTCGAGGTAAAAAATTGATTTAAATTGATTTTAAAGTCAAAATCGATTTAATAAGTCCAAATTGATTTTTAGAAGTCAAAATTGATTTTATTAGCTCCGTTTAGCCTTGATTTTAAGAAATCAAAAATTTAAAGAAAATAGGCAAAAATGGGAAAAGTGGTGAACATTCATTTCACCGGCCGAGTTCAGAGCAATGTGTGGTCTAGAAGTGGTGATACAGGCCCCGGAATCAATCCTTGATCGAAGTAGAAAAATTTAGAAGCCCGTAAATGTATGTTTAATTATATATGTAGTATTTTATGTACGTAAACGTTTTCAAGGAAATGATTAAATATACATTAACGGGCTAAGTTTTAAATCGCATGATTTTAAGAAATTCACGCATCATGAGATTTTATGAAACTATTAGGCATGTCTTTTTTTAAGTTAAAACCCGAGGGATTGAAGTGATGTGGCAAAGTCTACGATGGGAGTTAGCCGGGTAGCTGGGCCCGGGGATCCCCTGTTTTTAGGTATGGTTATAGGGCCTATGGATCCATGTGATCACGACATGATGAAGTGGCAATTTATAGGAGGTGTGACATATAGGGATCCTCGTGTGATATCGGGGTGAACCACACAGCCACGTACGTTGGTTTTTACGACTGATCAGTCATACGCCCGCTCACATTCACTGATACGACTCATACGTTTTTCAGGTTACGTTATATCATGCCTTATATGTTATATGATATGTTATGATATGAAATGTTTTAAGACCATGCACGCATTCACGCTTTAACGTTATTTTAATTATAAGTATGTTCTTGCATGCGATTTTATTAGTAGGTACTTTGTTATGTATTACGATAGAGCATGCTGAGCCTCTAGGCTCACTAGGTTTAAATGGTGCAGGTGATGACCCTGCCGATGAGTATATCCCGACTGGCGGTGAGGACGTCTGAGCGCCTGTTGCAGCCGTACCCCGTGACCGCCTTATGTTTTTAGTCTGTCATGATACAGTTCTAGATATTGGTTTTTAAACATGTTTACTTTCGGCATTTTTACACAGTGAATTTATTCCGCTTGAATGCTTCAAAGTTTTAAATATTCCTTTATTTATGTTTAAAGTATTTTTGAGAAAATGATTTAGAAAGGAACGACCCATACTTTAAGTTTATGTTGCTTCCGCATATATATATTTTTTTTAAAAAATTTCTAGAGTCTGGTTCGTTTCAGTTGGCATCAGAGCGGTGGTTCTGGTGGGGTACTTGCCTACTGCGTGGAGCTCAGAAGTCACACTACCAGTCTGTGAGTTTTATTTTTGAGTTATGTTTATGTTTGCATGCTGCATGTTTTACCCTTGCATGAGTTTTGGCCTTAGAGTTTTAAAATTAGACGCTTAGTCATGCACTTAGATTTACGTGATAAGGTTTTGGTGTATCAGAACAATGCCTCCCCGACGTGCTAGGACCCCACAGGATGATGATACACCTCCTCCTCCTCCCCCACCACCTCAGTTGACTCCGTATGATCGAGCTAGCGTGGACATGCTAGCTGGGATTACCAGGCTATTGGAGCGTCAGTCAGAGCGACCCGGGAAGTCGCATGAAGAGGACGTTGCAGAGAGGTTCCTCAAGCAGGGACCTAAGGAGTTTGCTAGCACCACTGATCCACTGGTTGCTGAGGAGTGGATCTGATCCATGGAGACTATCTATGACTACATGGGTCCAACGGACGCCGACAAGGTCCGTTGTGCAATTTTCATGCTGAAGGGAGACGCTGCTCTTTGGTGGAAGGGCGCAGTGGTTGGACTGTATCTAGAGAGCCTGTCTTGGGGACAGTTCAAGAAAGTCTTTTACGAGAAGTATTTTCCAGTGGATGCCCGGAGCCAGCTGATTCGAGAGTTTATGAGTCTCCGCCAGGGAGACAAGACGGTTGCTGAGTATGTGAGGCAGTTTGAGCGAGGGTGTACCTTTTTGCCCTCGATTGCTACAGTTGAGAGTGAGAAGTTGAGGCAGTTTACTGATGGACTGCGACCTGACATCCGCCCCGATGTCAACATGGCGGACGTGGAGACTTATATGGCGGCAGTGAACAGAGCTTACCGGTCTGAGAGGGGCCGGAAGGATATGAGGGAGGATTTTCAGAGGAAGAGACAGATGCAGCAGCCCGTCAGGGGCCAGTCTTCGTAGCCACCAACGAAGAGACCTTTTCAGGGGCCTTCTAAGGGCCAATATCAGCAGCAGCAGAGGCTGCAGGTCCAGCAGAGGCCGCAGTAGCAGGGGGCCAGCGCCCCTAGACCTGTAGAGTTTCCAGTCATCAAGGAGTGCAGTAAGCGGCATCCAGGACCTTGTATGCTAGGGACTGGCAGGTGTTTTCACTGCAAGGAGCCAGGGCATGTTTCTAGGGACTTCCCTAAGAGGATACAGGCCACTGGTCACTTGTTCGTGATGCAGGCTGAGGCAGCAGATCCGGACACGACTTTACTTACAGGTATTCCGCTTTAGATTTCCGTACCTTGTTATGTGCTATCTGGGTGTTTGGAATTGCATGCTAGATAGAGCACTGCTAGGAAACTTGTAGCCTTAGTTGCTAGGTGAACATAGGTGGGAACTGTAGGACTTCTAGGACTTGGCTTGAGAACTTTGACGGATAGGACTAGCGAACTTAGAACTGTTTTACGTATCTAATTTGATTTTTGGGATTTAGTATGACCGTAAACGCGTACCAGTGTGACGTTTCTGTTTCAGGCGAGATTCGTGTGCTTGGGGTCACTACACTCGTTTTGCTAGACTCAGGGACGACCCACTCATTTATTTCGAGTGCATTCACATAGAGGATGGGAATTATTCCGGAGAGCATGGGGGTAGCTCTCACCATGACGGTTCCGTTAGGAGAGGAGTTGACGACGACCAGCGTCGTGCAGGGTCTGACGATGACGATTCAGGACCATGCAGTTAGAGCAGATTTGGTCATTTTTCCGATGACAGGATTCAACCTCATCCTAGGAATGGATTGGCTGACAGAGCTTGGAGCCGTGATTGATTTCCAGCAGAGGACAGTTTCTATCACCAGGGTAGGAGCCTTCTTATTTGAGGCAGCTAGGAGGCCGCGGAAGCCCAGATTTATAACTTTTCTTCAGGCCAAGAAGCTAGTTGAGCATGGATGTCAGGCCTTCTTGGCCAGCGTTACCGCTTCTGGAGATTCAGCAGGCCCCTCGCTATCTGATGTGGAGGTAGTCAGAGATTATGCAGATGTCTTCCCTGATGATGTAGTGGGAGTCCCACCGGATCGAGAGGTGGAATTAAAGACCTAGAATGCACCATAGTGTATGTTAGATGTGATAGTGGGTATGACGGCTATCATGAAACACATCTAATAGTCACTGTGTATTCTGAACTCGTTCCTAGTCGATTGGGCCGTCAAAATGAGGATAAGGCCGCCCGAGCTTGAGACTAGCATCTGCGATGCGAAGTACCATGTTTCATTGGTAGGGAACATTGTGATGTTCTGAGCATGCAGATGGATAGTGACCTGGTGATCTATCGAACTACCCTCGTTCGGACTCTCCAAGTTGTTACCATTTGTCGAGTGGATAAGTCCGAGGTCTTGGTTGTACTGATTAGTCCTCACGACTCGAAACGTCATTGAGACTCTACATGATAGGCGTCTCACTTTGACCCGTTTGCCGACTCACTTGGGGTCATTAGGCGGCGGGATTGGGTGAGATCCCGATGCATGTAGGAGTCAATGCTTCGTTGTCGAGGATTCACCGCTCGCTCTCATGCGTGGATATCCTATGCTATCTGAGGGGATAATATTGTATAAATCTCTGGCCAGAGTACTAGAAGTGTTTTAGGTAAATGGGTTTACCTAGTTACACTCGTGATGTCACTATTTGATCTCCAAGATGTATTCATAGCTATCGGACCTCTAGTGACTCTCGATTTACCAATGGTCGTTGATCTGATCGGGATATATGTGTTGAAAGGACCGTACTGTACGCTAACCACGACCAACTGGTTCTTGCAGGCACTATCAGTGATACCTAGGGGATCATGGGGCGATGTTGCTAGGCGCTTTACCATGATCCGATGGGCAAGTCCGAAATTGTGATTTTGGAGTCACAATGGTTGTGGGCCCACGGCTAGCTGTATCCCTGAACCATTTAGGGTCACACAGGTACTGGATTCGTGATTCCCACACGGAAACTGAGCTCAATGTGTTGAGCACTTGAGGATGATTTTAGGGAGTGCGACTTCCTAAAAGTCAACAGGGGTCAAATTGCGATTTCCCGCTGTTGAGGGGCAAAACTGTCATTTTGGACTAGGTATCTGAAAAATTGGTTTTCACATCATAATATTCAGTTTTGGAAACTGAGTCGATCGGTCCGATCTGATCGTCGATCGGAGTTATGATAAAACCGCAGTGATTTAAATGAACCGAATGTTCATATGGACTTGGGCCTGACCCAAGTCCAATGGGTCGGTTCAAGCCCATGATTAACTTATAATTATATGAGGTACATCTAGGGCTAATTAATCACACACTACACAACTAAACCTAGCCTCCATCACACAAAAGGCGCCGCCCCTCCCTCTCCCACTCGACCACCGTCGGCCTCCGCCCCAAGCGCCGCCGCGCCGCCGCCGATTGCCGGTGATCGAACTTGTTCCGATCAATTTTTCGAGGTGATTCCGTCCGTGGCAAATCCGTCAAGTCTTCTAGTGCAGATTGACGGAGGAATATTGAATCCGATCGTGGACTTGATTGGAGGATCTACCGCCGCCTACCGATAAGAGCCAGATTTTCCTTGTGAAATCTGGTTGGAGCCAGGCGCCTAGACGCCAGCACGGTGACTAATCTATGAACACCCTATGTATGTTTGTAGATTTATTTTGATGTATTGAACACTTTTCGGGCCAATTTTTGTTTTCCGCTGCGCCCCCGAGGAGTGGGATCCGGATCCGCCACCGTATGCCAACAGTGGTATAGGCTCGGATCCTTCAATACATTATTATGCCATAATTGTATCGAATCTCAATTTTTCAGATCAAACAAACAAAAAAATTTTGAAGTTGGCCGCGGCGCCACCGCGCGCATGTGCTCGCGCGAGATCGCTCGCTGGCCGCGCGATGGCCAGCAATTTCCGGCCGATGCACGCTGCTGCCCCGCGCACTGGTTGCGCAACATGATGGCCGATCGCGTCCAGCATCCTCGCGCAAAACGTTGTGCAGTGGAGCGCAACCTGTGCGCCATGATCGGCGCATGCTCGCGGCTGGAATTGCGCGGCTGCCGCGCAACATGTTGGCGGCGGCCACCATGTGGCCGCCGTCCGGCGATGTCTTCGGCAGCATTGCGACGATTAAATTCCTTCCAGGTTTTGTTCGGACCTGTCCCGGGCAGCCCATGAAGTTTTTGGACCGATATTCGATATTGGGCCCATTTTGGTCGATTTTGATATTTTTGAGATTTTGGGCCTAAAATCGTTTTAAACCCAATATGATGCAATTGAAATTGCAAAGTATGATTTTAATTGTAAAATATGATTTTATAATTAAAATATCATTTTTGTTGATTAAAATATGATTTTATCGACAAAATGCGATTTTATTATAA
>KQ995761.1:82227-101699 GCA_001598015.1 Dorcoceras hygrometricum | reverse complement strand
GCCCCCCCCCCAGCCCCCCCCGCCGCTTGCCGGTGATCGGACTTGTTCCGATCAGTTTTTCGAGGTGATTCCGCCCGTGGAAAATCCATCAAGTCTTCTAGTGCTGATTGACGGAGGAAGATTGAATCCGGTCGTGGACCTGATTGGAGGATCTACCGCCGCCTACCGACAAGAGCCAGATTTTCCTTATGAAATCTGGTTGGAGCCAGGCGCCTAGACGCAAGCAAGGTGACTAATCTATGAACACCCTATGTATGTTTGTAGATTTATTTTGATGTATTGAACACTTTTACGGGCCAATTTTTGTTTTCCGCTGCGCCCCCGGGAAGTGGGATCCCGATCCGCCACCGTATGCCAACAGGATGTCAGGCATTCTTGGCCAGCGTTACCGCTTCTGGAGGTTCAGCAGGCCCTTCTCTATCTAATGTGGAGGTAGTCAGAGATTATGCAGACGTCTTTCCTGATGACGTAGTGGGAGTTCCACCGGAGCGAGAGGTGGAGTTTTCTATTGAGCTGTTTCCAGGGTCAGTGCCTATCTCTAAGGCACCTTATCGATTAGCTCCTACAGATATGAAGGAGCTTAAGGAGCAGATTTAGGAGTTGCTTGATAAGGGGCTCATTCGCCCTAGATTTTCTCCATGGGGCACGCCAATGTTGTTTGTGAGAAGAAGGATGGTAGCAGTGAGGTTGTGCATCGACTACCGGGAGCTGAACAGGGTCACAGTGAAGAATAAGTATCCACTCCCAAGGATTGAGGATTTATTTGATCAGTTGCAGGGAGCTTCGGTGTTCTCGAAGATTGATCTGAGATCTGGCTACCGTCAGCTGAGAGTTAGAGAGGAGGACATGTCCAAGACTGCTTTTAGGACACGTTACGGCCACTACGAGTTTTTGGTGATGCCGTTTGGCTTGACTAATGCCCTAGTGATTTTCATGGATCTGATGAACAGGGTATTTAGGCATTATCTAGACCAGTTCATCATTGTGTTCATCGACGATATTCTGATCTATTCGAGGAGCTTGGAGGAGCACAGACAGCACTTGCAGACGGCTTTGCAGACTTTGAGGGAGCATAGATTGTATGCCAAGTTTAGCAAGTGCGAGCTTTGGTTAGAGCAGGTGGCTTACTTAGGGCATATTGTATCGAGAGATGGGATTTCTGTGGACCCATCGAAGGTGGAGGTAGTACAGAACTGGGGGATTCCGAGGAATGCAGCGGAGATTCGTAGTTTCTTGGGCTTGGCAGGTTATTATCGCAAATTTATCAAGGGCTTCTCTTCGATCTCAGTGCCCTTGAACAAGAAGAATGCGAAGTATGTGGAGTCCCGAGTGTCAGAGGAGCTTTGATCAGCTGAAGGAGGCCCTTACTTCAGCACCAGTATTATCCATGCCAGTGGACCACGAGGAGTTTGTGATTTACACAGATGCTTCTTTGAGAGGTTTGGGTGCAGTTCTGATACAGGGTGGTAAGTTTATTGCATATGCGTCGAGGCAGCTGAAGAGTTATGAGTAGAATTATCCGACGCACGATTTGGAGCTTGCTGCAGTGGTGTTTGCGCTGAAGATATGGAGACATTATTTGTACGGCGAGAAGTGTCAGATATTCACCGACCACACGAGCCTCAAGTACTTCTTCACCCAAAAGGAGATGAACATGAGGCAGCGCAGATGGTTAGAGTTGGTGAAGGATTATGACTGTGACATTAGCTACCATCCGGGTGAGGCTAATGTAGTGGCAGACGCTTTGAGCCGGAAGACTACAGTGGTGACTTGTTTGTCAGTTGAGAGGCCACTACAGACTGAGATAGAGAGGTTTCGTCTAGAGCTTTATTCAGGAGGCTGTGCGTCGAGTTTAGCAGCGCTCACTGTTCAGCCGACTCTTCGAGAGCGGATCAGAGAGGGGCAGGCCTCCGATGAGCAGTTACAGCAGTGGAGGCAGCGTGATGAGGATAGAGGACGAGGTCTGTATACAGTTGAGGATGGGATTGTCCGTTTCAGAGGCCGTATGTGGGTGCCGAGCATGGGGCAGTATAGAGCCGAGATCTTATCTGAGGCTCATGCATCGACGTACTCCATCCATCCAGGGAGTACGAAGTACAAAGATTTGCAGACCTTGTATTGGTGGCCAGGGATGAAGAAGGACATAGGGAGATTCGTGTCTGAGTGCTTGACTTGTCAGCAGGTCAAGGTGGAGCATTAGCGACCGGAAGGGTTGTTGCAGCCACTTCCCATTCCTAAGTGGAAGTGGGAACACATCATGATGGATTTTGTGGTTGGATTGCCCAGGAGTCCCATAGGGTTCACGGCTATATGGGTGATTGTGGACAGACTCACCAAGTCAGCGCATTTCTTATCGGTGAAGACTACTTTCACCCTGACGTGGTACGCAGAGCTTTATATTTGAGAGGTGGTCAGACTGCATGGCATACCGGTCTCGATAGTGTCGGACAGAGACACCAGATTCACATCTGCATTCTGGAGGAGCTTACATGCCGCCTTGGGGACGAGATTGTCGTTCAGTACAGCTTTTCATCCGCAGACAGACGGACAGTCATAGAGGGTCATCCAGATTTTGGAGGATTTGCTGAGAGCTTGTGTGATTGATTTTCAGGGTACGTGGGATTCGAGACTGCCACTGGTAGAGTTCACGTACATTAACAGCTTTCAGGCATCGACTAGGATGGCTCCGTATGAGGCACTGTACGAGAGAAGATGCAGAATTCCCGTACACTGGGACGAGGTTGGCGAGAGAGTGCTTACTGGGCCGGAGTTAGTGCAGCAGACAGCAGATGTTGTGACGAGGATACGGGATAGGATGAGGACAACCCAGAGTCATCAGAAGAGTTATGCCGATCAGAGACGAAGAGATCTAGAGCTGGTTGTGGAAGATCATGTGTTTGTGAGGATATCGCCATGAAGGGCGTGATGCGTTTTGGCCGGAGAGGCAAGCTTAGCCCCAGGTTTATTGGGCCATTCGAGATTTTGGAGAAGGTTTGTACTCTGGCTTATCGAGTAGGGTTACCACCCAGTCTGTTAGCAGCGCATAATGTCTTCCATATCTCGATGCTGCGGAAGTACATTCCGAACCCGTCTCATGTGTTGAATTTTGAGCCGCTCCAGTTGAAACCGGATTTATCGTTTGAGGAGCGACCGGTACAGATTCTTGCTAGGGAGGAGCGTTGGCTGAGAGCGCGGAGTATTTACGATGGTCAAGGTCCGGTGGCAGAATCACTCGGAGGATGAAGGTACCTGGGAGACTGAGGCCGATATGCGGACACGCTACCCGGAGTTATTCGGTAAGTACTCAATTTCGGGGACGAAATTCCTATGGGGGGAGAGTTGTAACGTCTAGAATTTCCTGACTACGTAGAAATTAGTGCATGACTAGGGGAAAAATATTTTTAGATGATTACATTCCTTATTATGTGAATTATTTATGATTTTATGCTGCATGGTATGCATGTGTTATTTTTCAGCCTACTTGAGCTACGGACGTGTGGACGAGATTAGGGTCGATCGGAATGAAAATGATTTTGAGATTTTTAAGTTATGAGATTTTTAAGAATGAATTTATTTTATTTTAAGCAAATATTTTTGAAAATTAGGTTTTTTATAACTATTTTGGAGGGGAACCCGTTTTTCACCTATACGGGCTGGTATATTGAGTTTTAAGGCATTTTAAATTATTAGGAGGCCTATATTTCGAAATTTTGTAATCTTTAAAGCCCAAGTATGAGTTTTAAACACCTTTTAATTTAATTGGAGGGGCAAGCTTGTATTTTTCATAATTAAAACAAGAGGGGTCATTATAGGCACTTTCATTATTCCTTAATCACAAGTTTGCACAAACCTAGCCTCCTCTTCACACAACCAGCCATCCTCTCCACTCCATTAGCACAAAAAATTTGAAAATTTCAGCCATTGAAGGAGATTGACGATCCAAAACCGGTTGCGCCCCGATCTCGCGTCTACAACGCCCGTACCTCGCAGATCTACGTCTTCTTCAACCCAGGCATGTGATATCAATTCTCTTTCTCACCATTTAAATCATAGTAATCTGTTTTTATAAAAATATGCATGAATTTGTTGTGAATCTTTCGGATCTATACATCTATGATCATATTTCATGCATGAGCATCACGGTTTTGACATGTTTCGCTTCCTTCCCTTGAGGATTTGGTCATGGAGATTTCCAGGGGTGATGGCTCGGTTCTAGAGGTTCCTAGGTGACTCATGGTGGTCTAGATCAAGGTAGGAAAGTGGCTAGGTGGTCGAGCGATCCAGATCATGCTGTAGAAGTCGAGAGTGGCGCATCACGCCGCATGGCTGGTGCGTCCACTTTCAGCGATACGTTCTCCCTGGTTAGCCCACGGTTTGAGCCAAGGTCAGTCAGGTTAGGACCGGCTACACCTGGGAGTGGTCCAGCCGGAAATTCTTTGGCCATGGTGGTCTGAGCAGGGAGAGCGATCGCGAAGACCAGTAGGTGGTCGCGACGACGCGCGCATGAGGAGGGGCGTGCGGTTTAGGTTTAGTTGGTGGGTTGGTTTGGTTCAGTTGAACCGGCTGGTTCGGTTGGACTGGATCGGTTCTTCGAGTCTCAAGTCAAATGTTTTAAAATGGGGTCAAGTTATTTTAATTATGGACCTGTTATTTTAACTAATGTGTCAAATGTCCAATTTTAAAGAAAATAGCCAGAAGGTCAAAATCGAGTCAAACCTTTTAAATAATTTAAGTTATGTCTAATTTTAAGTTTTTAGTCAAAATTAGGGCTTTAGGTATTTTAATTAAGTTAGAATCAATTTTTGGGATTTAATTTGGTCAAAATCGGTCTTTTGGGTCAAGATCGACTTTCGAGGTCAAAAATTGATTTAAATTGATTTTAAAGTCAAAATTGATTTGAATAAGTCCAAATTGATTTTTAGAAGTCAAAATTGATTTTATTAGCCCCGTTTAGCCTTGATTTTAAGAAATCAAAATTTTAAAGAAAATAGACAAAAATGGGAAAAAGTGGTGAACATTCGTTTCACCGGCCGAGTTCAGAGCGATGTGTGGTCTAGAAGGTGAGCCAGGCCCCGGAATCAATCCTTGACCGAAGTAGAAAAATGTAGAAGCTCGTAATGTATGTTTAATTATATATGTAGTATTTTAAGTACGTAAACGTTTTCAATGAAATGATTAAATATACATTAATAGGCTAAGTTTTAAATCGCATGATTTTAAGAAATTCACGCATCATGAGATTTTATGAAACTATTAGACATGTCTTTTTTTAAGTTAAAACCCGAGGGATTGAATTGATGTGGCAAAGTCTACGATGGGAGTTAGCCGGGTATTCGGGCCCGGGGATCCCCTGTTTTTAGGTATGATTATATGGCCTATGGATTCATGTGATCACGACATGGTGAAGTGGCAATGTATAGGAGGTATGACATATAAGGATCCTCGTGTGATATCGGGGTGAACCACACCGCCACGTACGTTGGGTTTTACGACTGATCAGTCATACGCCCGGTCACATTCACTGATACGACCCATACGTTTTTCAGGTTACGTTATATCATGCCTTATATGTTATATGATATGTTATGATATGAAGTATGATATGAAATGTTTAAGATCATGCACACATTCACGCTTTAACCTTATTTTAACTTATAAGTACGTGCTTGCATGCGTATTTCATACGTTTTTCTAGGTTACGTTATATCATGCCTTATATGTTATATGATATGTTATGATATGAAGTATGATATGAAATGTTTTAAGATCATGCACACATTCACGCTTTAACCTTATTTTAATTATAAGTACGTGCTTGCATGCGATTTTATTAGTAGGTACTTTGTTATGTATTACGAGAGAGCATGCTGAGCCTCTAGGCTCACTAGGTTTTAATGGTGCAGGTGATGATCCTGCCGATGAGTATATCCCGACTGGAAGTGAGGACTTCTGAGCGCCTGTTGCAGCCGTACCCCGTGACCGCCTTTATTTTTTTAGTCCGTCATGATACAGTTCTAGATATTGGTTTTTAAACATGTTTACTTTCGGCATTTTTACTCAGTGAATTTATTCCGCTTGAATGTTTCAACGTTTTAAATATTCCTTTTATTTATGTTTAAAATATTTTTGAGAAAATGATTTAGAAATGTTTTAGAAAAGAACGAGCCATACTTTAAGTTTATGTTGCTTCCGCGTATATATTTTTTTTAAAAAAAATTCTAGAGTCTGGTTCGTTTCAACACCCATCTCTCTCATGGCTCGGGAAGCACCCCTCCACCAACGCTATGCATGCTCCCTCAGCTGGAAATTATCCAAGCTCAGTCTATGCTCCTCGTTGTAGTTAACTCTATCAAATATCCCTTACATATGCTCCAACCAAGTCTCCGCCACGACACCTCCCTCAGCACCAGAGAATGTCTGAGGGTTCATCCTCTGGAACCTCGCCAAAACCAGCTCCATTTCATCCACACGAGATGCCAACAGATCAACCTCTTCCTCCACCTGCCTAGCACGTCTACGCAAAGGGACACTCGGCTGAACTACATCGTCCTCATGGTTCTGAGCTCCAGACTCTACTGGGACTTATCTCCTCGCTCTAATCCTCCCCCTAGGCTGTATCTACGAAAACCTAAGGCGATAAGATAAAAATAGCATGTAAAGCACGTATTCAAGCACATGCAACCAAACAATACTATGCCTAGACTCGAGTAAACTCGCAAAGAAAATGAGCTTATCCCAGTTAAGATATGATACCAAAATGTCATGCCCGGTGCTCTTAATCAAACCAGAAGCATGCAAAAATCAATAAATCACGGAAGCTTAAAAGTGGGTAAAATTTTTCTTTTCATTTGTAAACTGAAAATGTTGGAGTGCAATAATTGCCCCTGCTAGGTAGAGCGATCGAACCGTGGCGCTTGTGTTGCTATACGGATTAAAAGATCGGAGTCGCACCGTTACCACCAGCTATAGCTTTTGGTAAAGCGGCAAGCGCTCGGTCCTACAAATGGTATCAAAGCCAAGGTCACGGGTTCGATTCCGATTGATTGCAAGGAGTGCAATTATTGGGAGGGGGATTGTTGGAGTGCAATAATTGCCCCTGCTAGGTAGAGCGATCGAACCGTGGCGCTTGTGTTGCTATGGTTTAAAATATCGGAGTTGCACCGTTACCACCAGCTATAGCTTTTGGTAAAGCGGCAAGCGCTCGGTCCTACAGAAAATACAAGTTAAGATACATCATTACTCAAATAAAAGGTTTTATAATGTAAAACAGTACATAACAAGCCGCTGAATCATCCAACAAATACAATTATCCCAACAAGTACAACATCGAATCTAAAACAACAACAGCACGGGGCATCCCTAGGTAACCAACTCGATGAACATATATATATCTATATACCTGGGAAACTCGATCAACCCCTCGGGGATCCACTAGCTGACGCACCATTTGGGCCAGCACATGAGCCTGGGTAACCTGAATGCCCCACAAACAACCAAACGGCCTCAGAGGGACAGGGGTCAAACCCCTTAGGGAGAACAAAGTAACACAGCAAGAATAGTTTGTATGATATATTCAACATTCTATGCAAATGCATGTCCGATATAAAAACAATGGATAAAAACTAGAAGCCAAACAAAAGGTCAACATAAATTTGTGGCAACGTCATCGGGAATTCGGGTACTCGCTTTGGGTTGATATCGTATTTCTTCGAGTTCCATCATCTTGCCTTTTCTATCCAATAGAAATTCCTTCTCCATTAAGGTGGCGTTTCTAGAAACAAACACTATGGATACCCCACGAATTAACTTAAGATGGATTGGTTATCCAGCTTATCTCTCACTGTCTGCTTCACGTAATCTGGACATCCCCATATTCTAAAGTACGGTACTTGGACGATTTTCCCATTCATATCTCATATGGAGTACTTTCCACTGCTTTAGTATGGATATTGTTCAACGACAATAACACAATTTCGAGCACATATCCCCAAAACGATGGTGGAAGCTCAGTAAAGCTCATCATAGATCGAACCATGTCCATTAGGATTTGATTACGACACTTAGCTAATCTTTAGCTGTGGTGTCCCTAGAGGAGTTTACTGAAATAGAATCTCGTTATATTAAAGATAGTCCAAAAAATTTGTGCTTAAGTATTCTCCACCTCGATCAAATCAAAGATCTTTAAAAATTCTATCCAATTGGTTTTCTACTTCAATCTTGAATTCCTTGAACCAATCAAATGATTCAGATTTATGTTTCATTAAATATAAATACTCATATATTGAATGATCGTCGACAATAGTAATGAAGTAGTTGTGTCCATACTTAGTACCGATACTAAGTGGGCCGCACACGTTTTTAAGGATCAAATCCAACAGTCCATGCGCATGCTCAGGCTTGCCTCTAAAAGGTATCTTAGTCATTTTCCCTTCAGACAGGACTCACAAGTAGGTATAGAGTTGATGTCTGAAATTTCAAACATCCCATCTCGCACTAACTTGAATTCACCCTTCTTGAGGATATATTACCTAGCCTAGCGTGCCAAAGTTGTGTAGGGGTTTGAATATTACGCTTCCTTTTAATTGTTGTTGTATGTGTCCCGACATTGTCCAGGCTTGTGGAAGTGGTGAAAAACGTCCTCAGACTTTATGGCTTGGAGGAATTCGTCTTGGGCTTCTTGTTGGTTGTGCTCCCTTTGGCTGGGTAAGAAAGCTTATTCCGTTTGCCTTTTGGCCCCTTATTCGTATAGGAAGATGACCCATCAAGAGAACAGGTTGTTCATTTTTATGGTTCCCTCAAACACGACTAACATGTTGACCAATTCTTCAAGACTGGCCTATGGTTTGTTCATGTTGAATTTAACCACAAAAATATTGAACGCAGGAGGAAGAGAGAAAAGCAGCAAATCCACTAACAGCTCATGTGTAAGTGCGAGATCAAGACCCACCAACTTCTCAATAAGCCCAATCATAGGAACACCATGCTCGCGGATCAAAGTCTCATCGCACATGCGGCTCGTCATAAGCTCCTTGGTCGTGGTGTACCTATTTGCTCGTAGGTTCTCTCCGAATAGTTCTTTGAGGTTCTGGTGGATTTCAACAACATGCACAACATCCTCAAACCTTCTCCATAGATCAATGGACTTAGACGCCAATATGTAGTACTTGGCTTTGAGATCATGGTCCCACCATGTATCAAGCTTTTTCAACTCCTCAGGGCTAATGTCAACAGGTGCTTCCTTAGGAGGAGCTTTTTCTAGTACATATACTAGTTTCTTTGAATCCAGAACAATCTTGATGTTCTGTAACCAATCAAGGTAGTTTTCTCCATTAATTTTGTTGTTTTTGAGAATAAGAGATAAGGGATTACTCGCAATCATGGTAAATGTACTGATTTGAAAACAGGCATACATCAATGACTATTTCATAATAATTTACTAAGATATAAAATATGGTCATTTAATTTTATGAATCACCCTTCCACTATTTTGACAATTTCAGCACCTTTTAGTGATACCTGGAAAGAAGTTTTTTAGTGGGTGCACAAAGTCCAATCGAGAAATCATAGTCCAGAATAATATCATCAAACCATGATCCCTGAAAGTTAGAGCCCATTGCAATAGGTGCAACCCCCATGCATTTACCTCAGGTTCAATAAGGGCACAATAATATGACGCCGATTCCCATCACTGTCAAGACGGCCCATCAATATTGAGTTGTAATTGACAATTGCCATGATATCCCCAATAATATGAGCCAACGCCATGGGATTTCCATCCAACTCACATCAAGTGTCAATGGTGTGTACAAATTTCCGACAGACAGAGCCTCCCAATAATATGAGTCGTGTCATGCATACATTTAGCATCGACGCACACCCACCGTTGATGTAAGGTGTGAAATTTTTAATAATATTTAAATTCCCTTTGGTTTTCTCTTGATATTAATTTTAAATCATATTTAAATTAAGTGATTTTAATTTTGAGAATTTTGTCTCATCAATTAAACATGTATATTCAACAAATACATATATCATATATACATATTAAATAAGGGATAATCGATAACTGAGATGTGATCCATGATCGACAGTGATCCGTGGTCGTCGATCACAGATCTAGGTCCAATACTAGGTAATATGGAGTATGCAAATGCAATCCTATTATATAAGCTTTCCATTTTTCTATTTTTTATCATCATCTCCACCATCTTCAAACATCGTCTCCCACTAAGTTTACATTTAATATCCATGACAAATAGGAATATATTTTATAGGGATGGAAACTGGCCATAAACCAGGCCAACTTTATAAATGATATCAAATAAAATATTTAGAACCGAAAAATGTAAAACAAATGCCTAACACATTGGTCATGGCTCTCGATCCTCCAATAATAGTATTATTTATACAATTAATTCAATTATTCGACATAAATAAATTAATCAAATCAAATTTAATTAAATCCAACAAAATCATATTTTAAATATAAAATCATATTTTCTAAATATAATAATATTTGGCATTTCAATTGCATCAAAATAATTATTTTCAACACCCATTAATTAAAGGAAGAAAATTAAATTTTCATAAAACGTAATTTTTCCAAAACATAATTTTGAAAATAATTCACGTCTCAAAACAATTTTAGGTTCAGCACCTCGAAACCAGTCAAAGTTAATTCCAGTATGCCCAAAATTGACCCGACAGCAAGTATCGGCCCGGGGTAGGCCAGGGCAGAACCCTAGGTCACGATGCCGCCACGAAACCACCGCCACACAACCGCATTGGCCCCGCTGCATGGGAGGCGCCCGTGCCACCGCAAGAATGCAGCAGAAGGTGCTGCACGGTGCGAGCAGCGTGCAAGACAAGTGAGCATGATGGGGCGATGGTGCACCATGGGGGCGACGGGTGTTTGCGGAGGGCACGCACGAGGGGCCGTCGGGCATGCTCTGCATCCGTGCACGGTGAGAAATAGGCACATGATGTGCACAGTGATACGCGCCGCAATGTGCACCATGATATGCACCCTGTCGTGCATGCAGCATGTGCCCGAGAGCTGCACGACGTGCGCGTGGTGGCTACGTGGAAAAATTTATTTATTTTATTTTAGTTTAAAAAATATGAGGTTTCTAATGCAATTTCAACAAAATTTACGTATGACCGATCTGATCTTGATGCTCTGGTACCACTGTTGGCGCTCGACAGATCCGGATCACGCTCTAGATGGCACAACGGAAGTTTAAAATATTTTATTGCACCGTGGACGCTGACACGTAAAACTTAGTACGTAATCAAAAGAACTAAAACCATTCATAGGGTGTTTTAGATGATTACTTTGGCGACTTCGTGACCGGCTCCAACTATTCTATTTTAACATGAAGATAGGTCTTCAACGGTTGACTCACAATCAACGGCTAATCTGGTCCACGATCGGGACCCAATTCCTTTGTTGTCTTGCACTATAAATACCAACAAAGTGTCACGAATGGATCGAGGACACAAACTAACATCCGGCTAGCATGGCGGTGGCGGGCGGTGGCTGCGTTGACGACGTGTGGTAGGGAGAGTAGCGGCTAGGAAGGAGCTAGTTTAGGCTTAGTATTAATATTTTGATTACGATTAATGAATCCTCTTCTCCCAAGTTTACCCCATTGCCATATATTTATATTACAATCCATGGGATCAAACTTGGTTGATGGGCCTTGCAAGCCCAAGACCATTCGAGTCCATCGTTGTGGTATTATCATAATCTCGATCGACGATCAGATATCGCCGATACGTTCACTACACAAAACTGATTATTATGACTTAAAATCATATTTTTGTACCACTAATTCTATATATGGCAGGTTCGCTCCCTATCACCGATTTCGGAAGTCATACTCCAAAACTCCATTCCAAACTCAACACTTTTAGTTTAACATCTGTACGGAAATTAGGAAACTAGTACTTGTATGACCCTCAATGGTTAAGGGATATAGCTAGCCTTGGGCACACAAATCCTTGTGACTTGGAGAACACATTCTCCGACTTACCCCTCGGACCATAAAAACCATCTAGCAATATCATCCCATGAACCCCTAGGTATCACTAATAGTGCCTACATCGGTCATGGTTAGCGTACAGTATTGTCCCTTCAGTTCAAATATCCCAACCGAATCAACGACCATTGATAAATCGAGAGTTGCTATAGATTCGATAGACATGCAATACATCCTCGAGATCAAATAGCGATATCGCATGCGGTATTAGGTAAACCCATTTACCTAAAGTACATCTACTACTTTGGCCTGAGATTTACCACACTATTATCTCCTCAGATTGCATAGGATATCCACGTGCTAGGGCGAGTGGTGAATCCTCGACAACAAAGCATCGACTCTTACATGCATCATGAACTCACCCAATCTTGCCACCTGATGACACTCACGGAGTCGATAAATGAGTCAAAGTGAGGCGCCTATCATGTAGAGTCTCAATGATGTTTCGAGTCATAAGGACTAAGTATGTACAATCAAGACCTCGAACTTAATCCACTCGACAAATAGTAACCACTTAAAAAGTCCAATTAGGGTAGTTCGATAGATCACCATGTCACTATCCTTCATGAACCCTCTAAACATCTCCATTTCCTGTACCCATGAACCGTGGTACTTTGCATCATAGATACTATTCTCCAAACCTGGTGGCCCTTATCCTTGTTTTGACGGTCCAATGACTATTAGATGTGTTTCATGATAGCCATCAAATCCTCAATCACATCTAGTATACACTATATTGCATTCAAGGTCTTTATCCAACAAGTTTGTGCAATAAAAGAAAAGATGAAGAATGCAATAAAAAATGTAAATTATATAATTTAATCAAGATAACTTTTAAAATAGAGTCAACAAAACTCATACAAACAGTTAGCTAGCTGGGCACCTAATCTAACATTGTGAGCAGGACTAGCTCTGAATGTGTTTACAAATTGTTTTAAAGGACTTTTCTGTAATTAATTCGAGTGATGGACTATGTTGGATCTCTTTTTATAGATCACATCTTAATTTTGATAAACACAAAACTGATATTATCTTACTAACGGTTTAGGATCAATGTGCAGTTTCTTCCTCATCATAAGAGCAGCGAAGATGTACAAGCTGGTTAAGGACAAACCAGCTCGAATTACGGAAGACCAGATCAGGGATTTTGGTCAAGCTGGATGCTTAAGAGAGATGGGTTTATTGTGGAAGATGAAGATGAAGATTGAGATGAGGAAGAATCTGTGAGAAGTTTGACGAGCTCGAGAAGAACCCTGTAGAAGAAGAAAAAATCCAAGAGCATGCAGATCAGGGATTTTGGTCAAGCTGGATGCTTAAGAGAGATGGGTTTATTGTGGAAGATGAAGATGAAGATTGAGATGAGGAAGAATCTGTGAGAAGTTTGACGAGCTCGAGAAGAACCCTGTAGAAGAAGAAAAATCCAAGAGCATGGTATACTGGATCAGTCACCATAGGTCCAAGCTGTTACAGATTAGAAGAGAGCTGAATATGTCCAAGCTGGAACAGTGAGGGGACGCCCAAGATTGTGCGGCAGAAGACATCCAAGATGGTGCGGCAGAAGACATCCAAGCTGGAACAGTGAGGTGACGACCAAGCTAGTACAGCAAAGGAAAAACAGCTCAGGAGAATAACAGCTCATATCAGAGATGAAGTGCAGATTAGAGGTCAGTGAAAGCTGAATCAGATCAGATGAAGAACCAGTGATTAGATGATCCAAAGAAGAGGGGATATAATCACTGGTGCAAGATTTGTCAAGCGTACTCTTGTAATGCTGTCGTAGAGGAAGATCACAAGCAAGTACACATGATCAATGAAAAGACCAGCTGGGAAGGAAACCAGCTGAACAGCTTAGAGAAGCAATGTACTTGGAGCAGACAAGAGCAGGAAAGAACAGAACAAGAGTAGCTCCAAACGAAGCGCAGATCAGCTCGGAGTAGCTTAGAGAAAAGCAGAAACAGAGCAGAAGCGGTTCAAGAGAAGAACAGATAAAATCAACTAGCTGGGAGGAAAAAAACTGTGAGACCAGATCTGGACAGACCAGCTCAGACGAACAAATCAGTTTGAACATAAGCATTGATTGTTCAAAAGGATTTGCTTTGTACTTTCCACATCAGGTACAAGCTTTACAGAGCTCAAAATTAGCGAAGGCTGCATCGTAGAAATTAAGAGAGCTCAAAGTCAATAAAGCCTGCAAAACATTAAATGTTAAAGGACACAAGGTAAAACCTTGTCATAAGCCTTTACAACGGCTACACCTTTGTGTCCAACAGATAGAATTGAACAAGAGGCTTTATATCAAGATCAAAAGCTAGCAGCAGAGCAGAGTGTGTGAGAGTGTATGCACAAGAGCAGATTGAAAACAAGATAGAGTGCAATACACAGAGAGCAGTTCTAGTCGCAAGCTTGCACACTCGTGTGGCAGCTGATGTGCAAGCTGGTCATGTACCCAGGTGTGAGCTGGTGTACATGCCGTGAACTTCAATGAGTTATTATAGTCGAAGGCACAACCTTGGGAAGACATCGAGAGACCAGCTTAGAGAGAAGCACTTCCCAGTGTGTGAAATACAAATGAGATTGAGCGTACACTGCAAATTCTCACACACAGATTCACTCACATATTTGAGAGCGAGCTGATTAGATTAGACGAGTGAATCAAAAACAAAAAAAAGATTCCTATAAATCTTTGAACAGAGACGTTAAACAAGTTCATTTTAGTCTTTCTCACTTAGAGATAAAAGAAGTGTTTGTTTGTTAGACACACAGCCTGCGAGCTGGTGTGCATTGGTGGCTAGGAGTTCTTGCAGTATACATTTCTTTACAGCCTACTGCATTCACGCATTGCATACTTTAAACTGTGTTTAAAACCTGTTAAATAGCTTTCGATTTTTAGAGGGTAGTTCAGGTGTTTTCCACAAGATTTTATATCTTACCTGATCTATCTCTCGGTGCACAAACCTTTCAAGAACACTGAGCTATTGCAGCTCAAGTAAATAGCAAGAACAGATTGCGTGCGATCTGGATCAGCTCGCAGAGCTGCTGGTCCAGCTCAGGCGCGATCTGGTTTCTCTATTGCATGTTTTTTTACAAATAAATTTTAAATACATGTAATCTGGGCTTTTAATCTAATAATAGGTGGCTAAGCTATGTGAGAGCTCAAGTCATCCTCCTAAATCGATCCCATCAATTGGTATCAGGGCAGGTTGTTCTTGAAAGTTCATTTTAAATTGAAAATTTTTAACGGTTTTTAAATATTTTCAGCTCTGATAGCCTTTTTCTGTGGAAGCCTATCTAGGCTACAAAATATTTTTAAAGATTTTAAACCTCCTTCTATAAAGAAAGGGGGAGTAATGATTTTAGAATAGCAGAGCACTGGACCAAGAGTGAAAGGTGCAGCAATATATCTTCTGTCGAGCTGACAGATTGCACGACATCTGTGGATGCCAAGACCTCTTATAATGGATTTTCTGAAATAATATCACACATGACTTCGAGAGAAGCGGAAGATATTCCGTGAATTCAATTATCATTTATCTTCCGGTCTGAATGGATGAGCATTTTTCAGTAGCATAGAACCTATTTTTCAAATCTCATATCATGCATCTATTTTTGCAAACTGTCGTCCCCTGAAAAATGGTTTCTTTTTGGAAAATAAAATTAACCCGTGCTCTGTTGAGGGGGTGTTTTGTTTTCAATATTAAGGGGGAGACATAATTTCGAAACCCTTTTTGATTCCCACAAAAAGGGGGAGAAATATTTCTAACCATAAATATACGTGCATATGTTTATTCAGGTTTTGTGTAAATCAAAAAGGGGGAGATTGTGGATCTGTGTTAACATATCAGAATCTTAATTTTGATTAACACAAAATCTTCTATTATCTTACTAACGGTTTAGGATCAATGTGCAGTTTCTTCGTCATAATAAGAGCAGCGAAGATGTCCAAGCTGGTTAAGGACAAACCAGCTCATATTGAACAAGACCAGATCAGGGATTTTGGTCGACTGGATGCTTAAGAGAGAAGGGTTTATTGTGGAATATGAAGATGAATATGGAGATGAGGAAGAATTTGTGAGAAGTTTGACGAGCTTGTGGTGAACCCTATAGAAGAAGAAGAAATCCAAGAGCATGGTATACTCGATCAGTCTCCATAGGTCCAAGCTGTTACATATTAGAAAAGAGTTGCAAGCTGATAAGAAGATGTCCAAGATGGAACAGTGAAGGGACGTCCAAGCTGGTACAACAAAGGAAAAACAACTCAGGAGAATAACAGCTCAGATCAGATATCAAGTGCAGATTAGAGGTTCAGTGAAAGCTGAATCAGATCAGATGAAGAACCAGTGATTAGATGATCCAAAGAAGAAGGGATATAATCACTGGTGCAAGATTCCAGCGTACTCTTGTGATGCCGTCGTAGAGGAAGATCACAAGCAAGTACACATGATCAATGAAAAGACCAGCTGGGAAGGAAACAAGATGAACAGCTTAGGGAAGCTGTGTACTTGAAGCAGACTAGAGCAGGAAAGAACAGAACAAGAGCAGCTCAGAACGAAGCGTAGATCAGCTCGGAGCAGATTACAGAAAAACAGAAATAGAGCAGAACCGGTTCAAGAGCAATAAAAGAAACCAACTGGGAGGAAACTAGCTGAGAGACTAGATCTGGACAGACCAGCTCAGACGAACAAATCAGTTTGAACATAAGCATTGTGGTGATTATATTGTTCAAACTGATTTGCTTTGTCCTTTCCACATCAGGTACAAGCTTTACAGAGCTTGAAATTAGCAAAGGCTGCAGTGCAGAAATGAAGAGAGCTCAAATTCAATAAAGCCTGCAAAACATTAAATGTTAAAGGACACAAGGTACAACCTTGTCAGAAGCGTTTACAACGACTACACCTTCGTGTCTAACTGATAGAATTGCACAAGAGGCTTTTTATCAAGAGCAGAAGCTAGCAGCAGAGCAGAGTATGCGAGAGTGTATGCACAAGAGCAGAGTGAAAACAAGATAGAGTGCAATACACAGAGAGCAGTGCTAGTCGCAAGCGTGCACACTCATGTGGCAGCTGATGTGCAAGCTGGTCATGTACCTAGATGTGAGCCGGTGTACATGCCGTGAACTTCAATGAGTTATTATAGTCGACGACACAACCTTGGGAAGACATCGAGATACCAGCTTAGAGAGAAGAACTTCCTAGTGTGTGAGAATAAACTTGAGATTGAGCGTACACTGTAAATTCTCACACACAGATTCACTCACATATTTGAGAGAGAGCTGATTGGATTAGCTGAGTGAATTAAAAACAAAAACAACTTCATATCAGTCTTTGAACAGAGACGTTAAACAAGTTCATTGTAGTCTTTCTCACTTAGACGACGTAAAAGAAGTGTTGGTAGTTAGACACACAGCCTGCGAGCTGGTGTGCATTGGTGGCTAGAAGTTCTTGCAGCTTGAGGGCTATCGGATCGGGTCTTTACATGAGGAGTAAGATCAAATCTTCTAGTGGATCATTCCTGTATGGAAGAAGGGGAGATGTAGGAGATTTAACTCCGAACTTCCATAGACAAATTACAGCATACATTTCTTTACATCCTACTACATTCACGCATTGCACACTTTAAGTTGTGTTTAAAACCTGTTAAATAGCTTTCGATTTTTAGAGGGTAGTTCAGGTGTTTTCCACAATATTTTAAATCTTACCTGATCTATCTCTCAGTGCACAAACCTTTCAAGAACACTGAGCTATTGCAGCTCAAGTAAATAGCAAGAACAGATTGCGTGCGATCCGGACCACCTCTCAGAGCTGCTGGTCCAGCTCAGGTGCGATCTTGTCTCCTACTACATTCACGCATTGCACACTTTAAGTTGTGTTTAAAACCTGTTAAATAGCTTTCGATTTTTAGAGGGTAGTTCAGGTGTTTTCCACAATATTTTAAATCTTACCTGATCTATCTCTCAGTGCACAAACCTTTCAAGAACACTGAGCTATTGCAGCTCAAGTAAATAGCAAGAACAGATTGCGTGCGATCCGGACCACCTCTCAGAGCTGCTGGTCCAGCTCAGGTGCGATCTTGTCTCCCTATTGCATGCTATTTTCCAAATAACTTTTAAAACTGCACGTAATCTGGGTTTTTAATCTAATAATAGGTGTCTAAGCTATGTGAGAGCTCAAGGCACCCCCCCAAATCGATCCCATCAGACTATTATCTATATTTTGAGTATTCAAATAATTTTACTCGCGATTTTTGCATAGGCCCAAAAAGAAAAATTGAATTCACTTTTAAGCTTCCGCGTTGTATCGTTAATTGCGAGCTTAATTATTGATTAAGAGCACTGGCCTGATAGTACATATGAACGAAAATATAAAGGTTGGTGGACTTTGATATGTTGAATTGCAATAGGCTAGTATTGATAGAACCTACAAAAAACAATATCGGACCGGTTGTAAAAAAACACCAGTATCGGAAATTCAATAAGCCATTGTTAGGATCAAGCGTTTACCACTAGGCCAAAAGCTATAACTGTTAGCCAGGGTGTAACTTTATTTCCTTATAATGTGACAGTGTAGAGTACACCTATTATGTGTGTTAGGATTGGGCTGTTAGGCCATGAGTCCGGGGAGATGCGTGTCTAACAGTTGGTGCTGTCTCATTTCCCTTGAGATCAGTCCCCATTTCCCCTACCGCCGGTGTAACGCCCCAAAATCCTTAGGACCATATTTATGCATTTCATAAATCATATGGGCCATTTGGCAATTTTAAATACTATGTATCTTCTGAATTGTTCATTCCAGCAGGTAAGATTGCGCTGCGGCTGATTTCAGCAGGTAACTCCAAGTAGCGATGCACGAGCTGGTTCTAAATCGATTGGAAAATGTTTTAAGGAGTGAAATGTTTCTTTAAAAGAAGGTTTGGTGTTTTACAAATTAAAATGATATGAAGGGAATTTTACTAAATTTCGAAGGTGTGTCATGCTTGATTTCTCAAGTAGCTTGCCACTAACCCCTTTCATATAAAAACCTGTTTTCAAAGTAAGACTTTCATCATTTGCAAAGAAAAGTTTTAAAGTGTTCTTCAAAGAAATTTCAGAAAAGATCGTGTGTTGCTCAAAGGGAGGATTCCTGCAGGAAATTTGCTGTTGTGCAAAGCTTCAAATAAGGCACGTAAAAGCTGATCTTTTCTACACCATTTGAAGTATATATTGTGTTTTGATGGATCTGCGTGCCTGTATGTTATGGATATATTTAAAGTTCATGTTTGAAATGATTTAGACATGATAAGGAAGGAACGATGAGTTTGAAAATGATGTTTATAATGCTTCCAGTATGTTTTTCAGAAAGTTTATGAAGTTTTTATGTACTGAGGATTCGAATTCAATTCCAGAAAATGTTATGAAAGTTCTTCTTGCAGTAGCTATAATATTAGAATTTGATAACT
>KQ995761.1:39746-60198 GCA_001598015.1 Dorcoceras hygrometricum | reverse complement strand
AATTGAAAGAAATGAGGAACTGGGCTATCTTCCCCTGTTTCTGCCATTGAAATGTTTATGAAATTATATTGTATATTGAAGTTCCTTAACATATGCATTGTACAGATGTCTGCCTGCGTTTTATGAAATTGTTACTACTCAGATTTTACTTGCTGAGCCTTTAGGCTCACTATCTTTTAAAATGGTGCAGGTACGACAGCTGATGGAGGAACAGCAGGTGGAACTTGAATCAGCAGATGGGAGGCGTTGTGTTTATCCAAGGCCTACGTTTTCCGTGTCATAGTGTATTGTTTTGATTAGGTTGTGCTGTATTAAATCAGTAGCAATGGTTGTATATTTATATCGAATAGCAGCTGTTGTAAACCGCAATTGCAAAGTTATATGAAATACCCTGTTTTCCGCAAATGTTTAGCAGTAGCGCGCAAATTTGAGTATCTGCTGATCTTCGATTTGTTTGGTGTCTCATTTCCTTTGAGTTATAAGAGATGCAGCTTATAACAAATTTTCTTTTAGCCCTTCTTTTATTTGAAATTTTTCATTTACCCCAATTCTCGTGGCCCCGTTGGGTTCGGGTGTCACACTAATGGAAGTGGGAATGTATAGCGATGGATTTTGTAACTGGTTTGCCAAGAACAGTGCAAGGATATAACTCCATTTGGGTTATAATTGATAGGCTCACTAAGTCTGCTCATTTCCTACCAGTTAAACGACCTATGAGGTGAGCAGGTATGCTGAATTGTATGTTAAAGAAATAGTGAGGCTACATGGTGTTCCAATTTCCATTGTATCAGACAGAGACCCCAAGTTTACATCAGCTTTTTGGAAAAGTCTATGTTGGATCTGTTTTGACAGATCCTGATTATGTTTTGAATTACACAAAACCTATTATTGTGATTCTAACAATTCTACTTAAGTGCACAGGATTTAGGAACAAAGATGAATATTAGCAGGAAGAAGCTTATTGCGCAAAGAAGAGAAGCAGCTATATTTGTCCAGCAGTTGGTTCGCAATATATTGATTCAGCAGTTGGTTTGGTGTTCATGGAATCGGCAGTTGAATTAGCGATGGAGACGTCCCTGTTCTCTGTACTGGTTTTTCATAATATTGAGTAACTCAGTAGCACGTGTTATTTGAAATTTTTGTATGCTCTGATTTGAGTTTTAATTGTTCTGTTTTGCGGATTCTAGCTGATGCAAAATTTAGATTTTAAAAATGATTTGAACTCATGTTATAAAAGACAGGGAGAGTGGCGTCACTGTGTTTGTTAATTTGAGCAAATGCATCAGCGTCGGTTTTTAAAAATCATATATTTTTGCATACGGTGCTTCCCAATGCTGTTTTGGTTTTTCAAAATTAAAACTCCTGCTGTTTCGTTGCTTTTGTTGTAACAGTGTAGGGAGAGTTTTGTTTTTAATAGAGGGAAGACCAGCAGTTCACTCTCTTTTTGATTCCCACAAAAAGGGAGAGAATTGTTAGAACATGCATTGTCTGTTTAAGGTTTTGTGTAAATCAAAAAGGGAGAGATTGTTGGATCTGTTTTGACAGATCCTGATTATGTTTTGAATTACACAAAACCTATTATTGTAATTCTAACAATTCTACTTAAGTGCACAGGATTTAGGAACGAAGATGAATATTAGCAGGAAGAAGCTTATTGCGCAAAGAAGAGAAGCAGCTATATTTGTCCAGCAGTTGGTTCGCAATATATTGATTCAGCAGTTGGTTTGGTGTTCATGGAATCGGCAGTTGAATTAGCGATGGAGACGTCCAGAGTTGATTCAGTTGTTCGTAATCAGGCGGAGGCCAAGTTGAATCAGCTGGAGCATGATGAACCAGCTGAAACGATGTCAACCAGCTGCTAGAGCTAAAGAGTAAAGATGAACCAGTTGGTACTGGAATTGAGAAGCGCGCTGGAGAATAAGATCGAAGAAGAAGATGCACAAGTTACTGTTGACGAATCTGTTAGCAGTAGCGATTATAAGTACTGTTGATAAATCTATCAACAGTCGCTATTCAAGAAGTTAAGAACAAGCTGAAGCTGGAGCTGGATTGATGAAGAAATAAGTTTGAACGTTAAGTGTAGATGACATCAGCAGTGACGTCATCATTCAGCAGGAAGCTACAGTGGAATAGAATCAGTAGAGAGCTTAAACCAGCAGTTGATATTTGGAGTTGGCGATTGCAAAACGATGTCGCGTGAATAAGTTGGAACGACAGCGTTTTGCATTCGCAATAAAGATCAGCAGATGAAGAAACGCAAGAGGAAGCGACGTCGTAGAGGAGTATCCAGTCGCAAGCTACTGTTCACCAGCAGATGCTATTTGAAGATAGCGATAGCAAAACGATGTCGTTTACATAAGTTGATACGACAACGTTTTGCTCTTGCGATGAAGATTCAGCAGGAAGACTTTGCGTTGTTATTTCAGCAGTCGAAGCTACAGTGGATCCAGTCGCAACGCAAAGACATCCAGTCGCAAGAAGATAAATCTATTATTGTTGAAGAAGATTCAGGCGAAGCATTTGATGAACCAGACGCAAGCAACAGCAGCATCCAGTCGAAGAGCTTATATGAATCAGCTGTTGCTAATCAACCAGTCGCAAGCTTTGCATCCAGTCGACATGGATTCCCAGACGCAAGAAAAGAAGAAGTAGCAAAGCGCAGCAGTCGTAGTGATGGATCAGCAGCGAAGCAGTTGACAACTTACGAAGAGTTATCAAAGATGGATGTCAACTGCTGAGCTCAATTCAAATGGCGAAAACGACAAGAAGCCTGCAAAAGAAAAGGACGCAAGTACTGTTCCCATGTCAGTACTTTACAGAGGAGCGTTGCACTAAAATAGAAAGAAGACAAGATAGCCATATGTAGCGCTGAACAGTTTTGGAAGCTATCCAACGGGAAGAAATTCATCAGAGGCTATATATACAAAGGTTTAAGAGAGGTGACGAGTTCAGAGACGACGAGAGTTCGTTCAGTTGGTGCAACTACATACTGTGGTAGAATTACATTGAATATACAGTGCACCAACAGAGGGAAAAATGAAGAGATAGACGAAGCAATCGACCGCCATTAGAGAGGAGCTTTCACGAAAGTTGATTCTGAGTCTAGACTAGCTTATTTAGAGCATGTCCCTCGTGTGTGAGAAAAATAGAGAGTTTGAGAGCTACATTGTATCAATCTCACACACCCGGATTCATTCACATCTGTTTGTGAATGAATCTCGAAATATGTTTACAGTTCCCGTCCAAGCATGAAGACGTAAAACTCTTGTGTATGTAGTCAGTCACACAGTTGAGGCTGTTGTGCATTTGTGGAGTCTAGGAGTTCTCACAGCTGCTGGTTGTGGGATTGGGTCTGTACACGCAGTTGTAAGATCAAATCTTCTAGTTGAGCCTTCCGAGGTGGAAGAAGGGGAGATGTAGGATATTGATATCCGAACTTCCATAAACAAATATGCTGAGTATCGTGTTCTGTTATTCATTAAGCAAGCATTTACTTTAGCACGCATACTCGCATAAACAGACATCAGCACGCACGCATGTATATCAGCACTTGCTTATACTTAGCATCGCATAACAATTCAGCACTTAGCATTGCATACAGCAGCACACAAGCACACAAGTCTCGAACAGATTTATGTTGTACATAAATCTGTTTGAGTTGTTTTAAAATATAGGATTCAGTTCTGGTATCTTCCGCATGATTTTAAATCATACCAGATCTGTCTCCGGTGCTCTGGAAATTGTATTTGTTCATGAACAACGAGCTATTGCAGCTCAAGTATCAGCAGCGCGAAAATTTCTAACGTATTTCTAAAGCGCGGCTGCTGATCTTTTTGATCCTTAATTATAAACGGACCAACAAGTGGTATCAGAGCAGGTTTGTTCTTGAACGAGCACTAATTTTAAAACACATGTGCTATGTTTTAAATGTTTTAAATGTTTTGAGAAACTTATTTTATGAAGGCCATATTTGTTTTAATGTAGAACCGGTTTTTCGCTGGATGAACTGTCGGGATGCGCGAGTCTCGAGCAGATGCCAAGCTTCTATTTTCGTTGTGCTGTAAGATCACTTGGAGTGAGGCTCAGTGACAAGTACATGGGACGAGATAGAAGAAGGAAAAATCTGAGATGCTCTGGAAATTGTATTTGTTCATGAACAACGAGCTATTGCAGCTCAAGTATCAGCAGCGCGAAAATTTCTAACGTATTTCTAAAGCGCGGCTGCTGATCTTTTTGATCCTTAATTATAAACGGACCAACAGTCTACATAAAGCTATGGGTACAAAATTGACATTTAGTACTGCGTTTCACCCACAAACTGATGGAAAATCGGAAAGGGTGATTCAAATTTTAGAAGATTTGCTCAGAGCATGCATTGTAGATTTTTCAGCAGGATGGGATGTGAGTTTGCCGTTGGTAGAGTTTGCCTACAATAACAGTTTCCAAGCTTCGATTCAAATGGCTCCATATGAAGCTTTGTATGGCAGGAAGTGTAGAACACCACTTCACTGGGATGAAGTTGGTAAAAGAGCTGGTTTAGGACCTGATGTTGTGGAACAAACAGCAACAACTGTTAGAAAAATAAGAGAAAGAATGAAAACAGCTCAAAGTCGACAGAAGTGTTACGCAGATAATCGAAGAAGGGAGCTGAATTTTGAGATAGGTGATCGAGTATTTTTGAGAATAGCTCCGATGAAGGGAGTTATGCGTTTTGGGAAGAAAGGGAAGTTGAGTCCAAGGTATATTGGACCCTTCGAGATTTTAGAAAAGGTAGGAACGCTCGCCTATCGACTGGCGCTGCCTCCACAAATGTCAGCAGTGCACAATGTTTTTCACGTATCAGCTTTGAGGAAATATGTTCCCCATCCCTCGCATGTGCTGAATTATGAGCCAATCCATTTAGCTCCAGATTTAAGTTATGAAGAGCGATCAGAAAGAATTCTCCTCCGAGAAGTTAGAAGATTAAGAAACCGTAGCGTTCCTATGGTTAAGATACAATGGTCCAACCAGTCGGAGCGAGAAGCAACGTGGGAAACAGAAGCTGATATGCTAAGTCTTTACCCATATTTATTTGGTACGTAAATTTCGAGGACGAAATTTCAATAAGGAGGGTAGAGTTGTAACGCCCCAAAATCCTTAACATATTTATGCATTTCATAAATCATATGGGCCATTTTGGCAATTTTAAATACTATGTATCTGCTGAATTGTTCATTCCAGCAGGTAAGATTGCGCTGCGGCTGATTTCAGCAGGTAACTCCAAGTAGCGATGCACGAGCTGGTTCTAAATCGATTGGAAAATATTTTAAGGAGGTGAAATGTTTTCTTTAAAAGAAGGTTTGGTGTTTTACAAATTAAAATGATATGAAGGGAATTTTACTAAATTTCGAAGGTGTGTCATGCTTGATTTCTCAAGTAGCTTGCAACTAATCCCTTTCATATAAAAACCTGTTTTCAAAGTAAGACTTTCATCATTTGCAAAGAAAAGTTTTAAAGTGTTCTTCAAAGAAATTTCAGAAAAGATCGTGTGTTGCTCAAAGGGAGGATTCCTGCAGGAAATTTGCTGTTGTTGCAAAGCTTCAAATAAGGCACGTAAAAGCTGATCTTTTCTACACCATTTGAAGTATATATTGTGTTTTGATGGATCTGCTTGCCTGTATATTATTGATATATTGAAAGTTCATGTTTGAAATGATTTAGACATGATAAGGAAAGAACAATGGGTTCGAAAATGATGTTTTGATGTGTATAATGCTTCCAGTATGTTTTTCAGAAAGTTTATGAAATTTATATGTACTGAGGATTAGAATTCATTTCCAGAAATGTTAGGAAAGTTCTTCTTGCAGTAGCTGTAATATTAGAATTTTGATAACTGTGTAATTGGCAGTTGCTGGTTGAATCATTGGTATGGTTTGATAGGCAACAGCTGATGGAATCGTTGTTGTTTTGATATTACAGATGAAGAGTTAAGTATTCAGCAGCTGTATGGTTTTAGCATTTACAAATGTTCTTTCTCTGGTTGTAATGTCGAAATTTGATGATTTTGTAATCGGTAGTTGCTGGTTGAATCAGTATAAAGTCTGGTTTAATAGGCAACAGCTGGTAGCGAAATCATTGTTTAGATATTGCAAACGTCTTCGTAAATTTCAGCAGATGCACTGTTCATCAGCAGATGCGTCTTTCTTTATTAAGATTAGCAGTTGCTTCCCTTTGATTAGAAATCAGCAGCTGCATTGTGATATTAAATTCAGCAGCTGTATTTTCCTTAGTTAGAATTCAGCAGTTGCGTTACTCATTTTTCAAGTACTGTTCATTCTAGCTGGTACTAGTCTTGCGACTGGTACTATTCACTTATATAATCGTGTTAGCACTTTTCCTTGCGACTGATTGATGTGCTAACGACGTCGTTCCATTTAGTTATAAAAAGATCAGCAGGTAGCCCTATTATTTCATCTGCTGATCACTCTAACGACATCGTTTCGCTTTATACAAATATCAGCAGGTAGTTTTGTTATTTCATCTGCTGATCACCCCAACGACATCGTTTTACCTTATTTAAAAAGATCTCGCGACTGGATTCTTATTCGTTGCGACTGGTACTGTTCATTTCAGTAGGTATTAGTCTTGCGACTGGTACTATTCCTTGCGACTGGTTTTCCTTTCAACCAGTTCCATTTTAACGATACGTTTTCATAGTCGAATTCAATACTCAGTAAAGTTTTAAAATGGGAAGCAAATGTTTAAAATGATGGAACCCGATGTTTTACAGAAATGTTTAAAGAAAGGATTGTTAAGGAACAAAAGATGTTTTAGATTATGGCATAGACATTTAAGGTCACCAAGGAGAAGGGTGAGCAGTTGTCGAAGATCTCGACTGAACTTCTATTGTATATTGAAGTTCCTTAACATATGTATTGTACAGATGTCTGTCTGCGTTTTATGAAATTGTTACTACTCAGATTTTACTTGCTGAGCCTTTAGGCTCACTAGCTTTTAAAATGGTGCAGGTACGACAACTGGTGAAGGAACAGCAGGTGCAACTTGAATCAGCAGATGGGTGGCGTTGTGTTTATCCAAGGCCTACGTTTTCCGTGTCTAAGTTGTATTGTTTTGATTAGATTGTGCTGTATTAAATCAGTAGCAATGGTTGTATGTTTACATAGAATACACAGTTGTTGTAAACCGCAATTGCAAAGTTATATGAAATACCCTGTTTTACCCGTTAAGATCTGGAATCATACTTTTACAGCCCACATGGCCAACCAGATCAAGCGGTGCAACATCAGCAGCTTGACGTATGAGAACTTCCCAGGAGATCATCCATCCCAGTACTGTTCTCACCCATGCACGCTTAACTCGACAATCCCCCCCCCAAGAAGTATAGAAAATGCTTCTTGGGAGACTCGAACCTCTGACCTCGCTCTAATATCAATTATTAGGATCAAGCGCTTACCACTAGGCCAAAAGCTATAGCTGTTAGCCAAGGTGCAACTTTAGTTCCTGGCAGCACAGAGTGCACATATTATGTGCGTTAGAGTTGGGTTGTTAGGGCAATGAGTCCGGGGAGGTGCGTGTCTAACTGCTGGTGCTGTATCATTTCTCTTAGAGATCATTCTTAACCTTTTCCCTACCGCCGACCCTATCCCCAGCAGAGATAGGTGCAACTTTATTTCCTTATAATGTGGCAGCACAGAGTGCACCTATTATGTGCGTTTGGGTTGGGCTGTTAGGCACATGAGTCCGGGGAGGTGCGTGTCTAACTGCTGGTGCCGTCTCATTTCCCTTAGAGATCAGTCTTACCATTTCCCCTACCGCCGGTCCTATCCCCAACAGAGATAGTATTACCCGTTAAGATCTGGTATCATACTTTTACAGCCCACATGGCCAACCATATCAAGCGGCGCAACGTCAGCAGCTTGACGTACAAAAACTTTCCAGGAGGTCACCCATCCCAGTACTGTTCTCACTCATGCACGCTTAACTCAACAGTCATCTACCAGGAATAGTCATACTAAGGTAACGTATAGCCAGTACCATAACCGTAAACAGGTTCAAAAGAGATACAAGATGAATGACACAGCACACAATATTTTATGCACACACTAATAAACCTGTTAGGTAATCCAAATTTGGATCATAAAGGGTTAAATAAACCTGAACCAAAGCAAAATTGGGTTAATAATAAATTTGGTTATTGTTACAGGTCCAAAAGAGGAAGATCCAACAATCAACCTAGTTTTTGACCAACAGATGCTCAAGGAATATGATTTGAAACGCACAGCTTCTGTAAGATATTGCTGAATACAAACGACTAAGATCCCTTCGGTGATAACTCAAAAGGGGAAGATTGTGGGTAAGGGTAAGATTATCTATGGCAATTTAATCATCAAAGATGTATTTCTTGTAGATAATCTTTGTTACAACTTGATTAGTATAAGTCAAATATATGAGTGGTTTTCTAGTATACTTTCACAAGCAAATATGACAGTAAAGAATAAGCGTAGTATTGTCATGCTAACCGGAATAATAGAGTTAAATACTTACAAAATTGGAAAAATGACATTTATATGCTTCTAGGTGTTTCTTTGCTGCAAATAGAGCGTCTCAATCACCTAAATTTTAAATCACTTACCAATCTTAGTGAGTAGGAACTGGTGACTGGATCAATATATGTACAACATTCCAATTAAGCAAGCAAGTATGATCTACCTTTATAAATTAGAGTTGTAAATCTTCCATCAAATGCTTAGACATACTACATATGGATCTATTTGGTCCTATAACGGGGGGAATGAGATAAAATTTTGTGATAGTAGATGTTCACTCAAGATATACATGGATAATATTTCTAACATCCAAAAAGGCTACAAGTGTTCATCTTATAAACTTTTAAAACATTTACAAAATGAGAAATCTATTGTGATAAATAGGATAAGAAATTACGGAGACATTGTGTTTTTAACTAAAACCCTCATCCTACTAGATGATCAAGAAATCAAGCATGAGTTATCTGCTATAAGGACGCCTCAAAACAAATTGGGTTGCTGAAAGAGGGAATAGAATCTTAAAAGAAGCCACAAGAACAAGGATAGATGATTAATAATATTTCTCAAAACTTTTTGCAGATTCCATCAATACTACATGTCATACTCATAACAAATCTATGATAATAGAAAAGTTAAATATAATTTCTTATGAGATATGGACCGGTAAAAACCCTAATTTATCATATTTTAGAGTGTTTGCTGCAAGTACTTCATACAAATTAATTAAACTCACCTTACTGCACTTTATGTTAAATTTGATGAATAACTATTCATACAATGCTCATTAGTAAGTAAGGCCTACCAAGTTTTCAACATGAAATCACTAACTCTTCCAAGTTGTATTTGATGAATATTAGGTTTCTCAACCGACAAGAAGAATGCCACTAATGATTTAAGCAATAGACTAGAGTCAGATCAATCTTGATGAAGACAATGAAAGTAAAATAGATCTTAGAAGAAGCACTAAAATTAAAAAAGATGATCATCTGGTTGCATCAGTAGAACCTCCTTGTTCCTCCTACTGGACCAACACCCTATACTCGACAGGTACATGAAATACCTCTAGGAGATGATCAACCAAAAGATCTTCATGAAAACACAGGCATTGATCAACTCAATACAGAAGTTGATCACCCACCAGAGCTGGTCACTGATAATCCTTTTGTGCCTCTTAGAACTTGTAGAAAAATTATCAATTGAATTTATGTATGCTACATTTATATCTCAGTAGAACCTAGGCAGATTAATGAGGCTTTAGCTTTACCCTAGTTGGATTAATATTATGCGGGAAGAATTGAATCAATTTGAACGCAATAAAGACATTTAGTCCCTAGACCATGAAATGGGCATATAATCGGAAACAGATGTGATTTTAGGAATAAAAAGAATGAAACAAAAATGAAATTATAAATAAATAAAGCAAGAGTAGTAGCTCAAAAAATTAGACAAGAGGAAGTGATAGATTTGGAGGAATCATTTGCACCTGTTACTAGATTAGAAGCTATTAGGACATTTCTTTCTTATGAAAAATTATAAAAAAACTTTATATCAAATAGATGATAAGTCTGCATGTCATAATGGCTTATTGAAGGAGGGAGTTTATGTTGAACAAACCGTATATCATGTTTGTTGTCTATCTTTATGCTAGATTTCAAGAAAAACCAAGCAATCACATTATGTAGTAGCTAAAAACATCTTAAAATATCTTAATATATACTCCAAATATGGGTTTTTGGTATCCCAAAAATTCAAATTTATTGTTGTAAGTTATTCATATGCAACTTATACAGGATGTAGAATTGATAGAAAGAGTAAAAGCGGATATATCAATTTCTTGGACGATTGATCTCTTTGTTCAGCAAGAAGGAATTGCTACATCTACTGCAGAAGATAAATACCTTACCGCTAGAAGTTTTGTGCACAAATACTATGGATTCAAACACAGCTAATAGAGTATGACATATAATTAGCATAATCACATATTCTGTGTGACAATACAAGTGCAATTTCCAATTATGCATTCTAGGATCAAGCATATTTATATAAGATATCGTTTTATCCAAAATCATATCATGAAGAAGGATATACGACTGAAACACACATCGACGGACTGCACGTGACAGAAATCTTCAACAAGTCCCTACTGAATGCTAAGTTTTGTTACTTCTGTAACTTAATCGATTTAATTTATTTCTTGATACATTCATTCAAGAGAAATTTGGTGCATATTGCAAATTTTCGGTACAATTATTTACTAAGTAGTAGTACCCATTACTCACTTACGGTGGTACCGGTTACTTATCAAACGGTATTACCGGATTTTCATCTAGTGGAATACAGGATACTATCAAATAGTTACGCCGGAACTTCTAATGACTAGATGTACGTACTGGATATCGGTACAACATTTCTTTAAGATGATTTTATCAAAAGCAGTTTTTTTTTCTTTCAAAATTTCAAAAACAAATGTCACCCCTCTTCTTTTATAAATCTAAAAATTTGAAAATATAGAAGGAGAACCTTTTATGACTTTGAAGGGGAGTTTTTAAATTCAAGCATTGATTGTGGATTCATCCTCTCTTATAGACATAGAATTAAAAGATAAAAAAATAAAGGAGGACCAGATTCAGTTATCAAGGAAGAAAAAGAAATTAACATGATGATGAACTATATTAGGGCTAGGCCTTCCCTTAGTGGGAAGATAAATTTTTATGTCATTTATTTTCTCAATTTTTTTCATTCTCATAAAAAGGAGAAGAAATATGTTAGACAAAAATATGATGTTGGAGATTAATATTCATATTTTTATCCATGTCTTATGAGAATAAAAAAGGTGGAGATCGTTGAATCTGAACACAATTTTGATTTTAATTAAGCAAAACGTGTTACCGTGTTTCTAACATATTTAATATGTAGGTGTAAAATGCAAAATTGACTTCCAAAAAAGGATAAATAGGATAGCCCATCGAGAGAAAAGAAGTACTGGATGAAGAGGATAATGTACTGGAAAAAAACAAGCAGCGTGTGTAGAAGATAATCTAACGGAGAAAAGAAGTATCAGATGAAAAGGATGATCTACTGAAGAAAAGAAGTACCAGATGAAGAGGACCACCTGCCAAAGAGAAGAAATACCAGATGAAGAGGATGACATACAGGAGAAAATGAAGATATTGTTCGAATTGAATGAAATGTGGCATGTGACTTTCACATGCACGAAGAGACACAATTGTATTGATTGTGTATTCAATATAGGCATCCCAAAGGACTATCACATGTCTTTTGGTGTGCCTAGGCAGCTGAAGAGTCTCATGTTTCCCTATATATACAACCAACATTCTCCATTCCTAAACACAATACTTTCTCCATTCTCCATTCTCTTCACGTTTCCACTTTGATATAGTGCATGTGTGGTTCAGTTAATCAGTGCAGCGTAGCCTCGTGCTTTCGGTTATCTGCTCGATCCATCGTTATACCCTGAGAAACAGACACCACGCACAGAATTGTCCTTGGAAGCACTCGGGCGCGATGAATCATTTGAAGGGAACTGTGTTACAACACAGGCCTCGATTTATTTTCTGTTGCTGGCGTTGTTTTCGATTCGTTTAATTCTCGTTGTTCTGTACTGTGTATATTTTACCCCTCTGTTGTCTAACAGATATTTCAATCTGAAACGATTAATTTTATAAAGTACCATATAATAACTATAACATTAAAGAGGGAATACCCTGTAATTTGGAGTAAAATTTAAAAAGCCAAAAAACAGGGAAGGAGACAAACTAACTCACGATGAACCAAACTTGTAACACTCTAAATTTAATGACTATTCTCATTGTATCAACACTGCTCTTTCTAGCGTGTTTTGTTCTTCGCACCCTGGAAAACTTCTCTGGTGTCACCCATCCCATAATTTCACACACTTAACTTTGGAGTTCTTAAGTGATGAGATACCGAAAATAAGATGCACTTTGTTGATATGAGTAGTACCAGTTAAATTTGATAATCCTACCTCAACTACATCTATAACTTCCCAATCTCGAAATTCCTCTCATTCCGGTGTGATATTTGTTCATTCATATGCCTCTTCTCCGAGAAGCCTGCCAAGAGCCGCTCATTTTCCGTGCAACCTCTAGGCACCTACGATCACTCCCCTCCCTCTTTTGAGCCATGGACTGTTGGCATACGGTGGCGGATCCGGATCCCGTTTCCAGGGGGCGCAGCGGAAATCAAAAACCCCCGAAAAGCGTTCAATACATCAATATAAATCTACAAACATTCATAGGGTGTTCATAGATTTGTTACCTTGCTGGCGTCTAGGCGCCTGGCTCCAGCCAGAAATTGACAGGGAAAATCTGGCTCTTCTCGGTAGGCGGCGGTAGATCCTCCAATCAGGTCCACGACCGGAATCAATCTTCCTCCGTCAATCTGCACTAGAAGACTTGACAGATTTTATCACGGACGGAATCTCCTCAGCACGACGATCGGAGCAAGTCTGATCACGGAGCGGTGGCGCGTGGTGGCGCGAACGGCGGCGCGTGGCCGTGAGGGAGGAGAGGTGGAGGGGCGGCCGAGACTTAGGTCTTGGAGGCTAGGGTTAGTTGTTATGTTGTGTATGTAATTAAGCCCTAACCAACTTAATTAATAAAGATGGTAGATGGGCTTGAACCGGCCCAATGGACTTGGGTCAAACCCAGGTCCATAGGAACATTAGGCTCGTTTAATTCACCACGGTTTCATCATAACTCCGATCGACGATCAGATCGGATTGATCGATTCAGTTTCCAAAATTGAACGTTATGATGCGAAAAACAATTTTTCAGATACCTAGTCCAAAATGACAGTTTTGCCCCCCAACAGTGGGAAATCGCAATTTGACCCCTGTTGACTTTTAGGAAGTCGCACACCCTAAAATCCTCTTCAAGTGCTCAACGCATTGAGCTCAGTTTCCGTGCGAAATCATGAATCCAGTACTTGTGTGACCCTCAATGGTTCAGGGATACAGCTAGCCGTGGGCCCACAACCATTGCGGCTCCGAAATCACAATTTCGGACTTGCCCATCGGATCATGGTAAAGCGCCTAACAACATCGCCCCATGATCCCCTAGGTATCACTGATAGTGCCTGCAAGAACCATTTGGTCGTGGTTAGCGTACAGTAAGGTCCTTTCAACACATATATCCCGATCAGATCAACGACCATTGGTAAATCGAGAGTTGCTAGAGATCCGATAGCTATGCATACATCTTGGAGATCGAATAGTAACATCGCGAGTGTTACTAGGTAAACCCATTTACCTAAAACACTTCTAGTACTCTGGCCAGAGATTTATACACTATTATCTCCTCAGATAGCATAGAATATCCACGCATGTAAGCGAGCGGTGAATCCTCGACAACGAAACATCGACTCCTACATGCATCGGGACCTCACCCAATCCCGCCGCCTAATGACCCCAAGTGAGTCGGCAAACGGGTCAAAGTGAGACGCCTATCATGTAGAGCCTCAATGACGTTTCGAGTAGTGAGGACTAATCAGTACAACCAAGACCTCGGACTTATCCACTCGACAAATGGTAACCACTTGGAAAGTCCGATCGAGGGTAGTTCGATAGATCACCAGGTCACTGTCCATCTGCATGCTCAGAACATCACAATGTTCCCTACCAATGAAACATGGTACTTCACATCGCAGATGCTAGTCTCAAGCTCGGGCGGCCTTATCCTCATTTTGACGGCCCAATCGACTAGGAACGAATTCAGAATACACAGTGACTATTAGATGTGTTTCTTGATAGCCATCATATCCACTATCACATCTAACATACACTATGGTGTTTTCTAGTTCTTTATCCAACACAATTGTTAACATTATAAACATAATGAAAATAAAGAATGCCATAAATAAATGCGTATTTCATAAATAAATATTGTCATATACAAGAGTCTATAAAACCCACACGCCACAAGTTGGCTAGTTCGGCATCTACTCTAACAATCTCCCACTTGCCCTATAGCCAACTACTCATAAAGCGCAGTCCCATTGTTTCGTGATGTTTTTCAAACAACGGTCCTGGCAAGGGCTTCGTAAGTGGATCAGCAACGTTGTCCGCAGAGGCGACTCTCTCAACTGCTATGTCACCTCTAGCCACAATATCCCGGATTATGTGGTATTTCCTCAGTATATGTTTGGATCTTTGGTGAGACCTAGGCTCCTTTGCTTGCGCAACGGCACCCGTGTTGTCGCAGTACACCGGGACTGGACCAACTCCATCACGGATGACGCCCAACTCTTGGACGAAAGTCCTTATCCAAACAGCCTCTTTGGCAGCAGCTGATGCTGCGATGTACTCAGCCTCAGTGGTTGAATCCGCGATGGTGTCTTGCTTGGAACTCTTCCAAGAGACAGCACCACCATTGAGCATGAATACAAATCCAGAGGTAGACTTCGAATCATCCACGTAACACTGGAAGCTAGAATCAATGTAGCCTTCCAGTTTCAGTTCACCACCCCCATAGACCATGAACATATGCTTAGTCCTTCGCAAATACTTAAGAATATCCTTCACGGCCTTCCAATGCAATTGGCCGGGGTTGGCCTGGTAGCGGCTCGTGACACTTAGAGCATATGCGACATCCGGTCTAGTCGAGATCATGCCAAACATAATGCTACCGATCTGTATTCCAAGAATATAGGATGCTTCACCCATGTCCTTCATCGAGAATCTATTAGACAACAATACTTTAGTTGACTGCAGCATTCCTACATCATTCCCAATGAGTAGAATGTCATCAACGTAAAGTACAAGGAATGTCACAGCGCTTTTAACTACCTTCTTATATACACATGGATCCTCGGGATTCTTGATGAAACCAAATTCCTTAATTGTTTCATTGAATCTCAGGTTCCAACTCCTCGATGCTTGTTTGAGACCGTAGATCGATCTCTGAAGTTTGCATACCTTATGCTCACTTCCTACAGATGTGAAACCCTCAGGCTGCGTCATATAGATCTCTTCCTTAATGTTTCCATTAAGGAACACAGTTTTCACATCCATTTGCCATATCTCATAGTCGTACCATGCGTCTATGGCTAGTAAGATTCTAATCGACTTGAACATTGTGACTGGTGAAAAGGTTTCATCATAGTCAACACCTTGCCTTTGAGTGTAGTCTTTCGCGACCAGTCGTGCCTTGTAGGTCATTACCTTACCATCAGGCCCAAGTTTCCTCTTGTATACCCATTTACACCCAATACGCACAATTCCTTCGAGGGTTAACAAGAGTCCAAACTTAGTTCTCATGCATTGAGTCAAAATCAGACTGCATTGCTTCAAGCCACAAATTAGAATCAGCATCAGAAATTGCCTCCTTGAAAGTTCTTGGATCAGATCCAACAACTTGATCACCTTGATCATCTTCAAGGATAAAACAATATCTCTCAGGAGCCCTACGAACCCTTTCGGATCTCCTAGGTGCGACCATTTCTGGTACTGGCTCTGGAGGTGCGAGAGACTCACTTGGTACTTCAGTTGGTTCTCGAACCTCTTCGAGTTCTACTATTTTGCCCTTTCTATCAAGTAGAAATTCCCTTTCCATGAAGGTGGCATTCCTAGAAACAAACACTTTTGTTTCGTTCGGATAGTAGAATTAGTATCCAATAGAATTCTTTGGATACCCAATGAAGTAGCATAAGATGGATCTCGTATCCAGCTTACCTCCCACTGTCTGCTTCACGTAAGTAGGACATCCCCAAATCCTCATGAATGAGTATTTGGGAGGTTTGCCCATCCATATCTCATATGGAGTCTTATCCACTGCCTTGGTGTGGACATTGTTCAACAACATTACCGCCGTTTCGAGCGAATAGCCCCAAAACGAGGTAGTAAGTTCAGTGAAACTCATCATAGATCGAACCATGTCCATCAAGGTTCGATTACGACGCTCCGCTACACCATTGAGCTATGGTGTGGCCGGAGGGTTCCACTGTGAGAGAATCCAATTCTCTTTTAGATAGTCTTGAAATTCAGCACTTAAGTATTCACCACCTCGATCGGATCGAAGTGCTTTAATACTCTTGCCTAGCTGATTTTCTACTTCAGCCTTGAATTCTTTGAACCTTTCAAAGGATTCAGACTTGTGCTTCATTAAGTACAAGTACCCATACCTAGAGTGATCGTCGGTAAAGGTGATGAAGTATGTGTGACCGTATTTAGTACCAATACTAAGCGGGTCCACACACATCAGTATGGATCAAATCCAATAGGCCTTGGGTACGTTCAGGCTTCCCCTTGAAGGGTTGTTTAGTCATCTTTCCCTTGAGACAAGATTCACAAGTCGGTAGGGAGTTAATGTCTGAAAAATCAAACATGTAACTCCTAACTAACTTGTTCATCCTACTTAGGGAAATATGACCTAGCCTGGCGTGCCAAAGTTGTGCTGGGTTTAAGATATCGTATTTCCTTTTAATTGTTGTTGTATGTGTTTCCACATCGCGAGTTGGAACTGGTTTTAATTTTAAGTTGTATAGATCATTTTCGCGTTCCCCAATACCAATCAAACATTCATTCTTGTAAATATTGCAAATCAAATTAGCAAAAACACAAGAATATCCATTACTATCAAGCATAGAAACAGAAATAATGTTCTTTATCAATTCGGGAACAAATAAAACATCTTTCAATAACAACTTAAAATTTGACGATAGAAATAAATAGACATCCCCTATAGCTACTGCAGCAACTCTTGCTCCATTGCCCAGCCTCAAATGGGTCTCACCCTCTCTAAGACGTTGGCTTCTTGTCATCACCTACAAATCATTCCAGATATGAGTTCCACATCCGGTATCAAGTACCCAAGAAGTCGAATTAAGAGACATATTTATTTCGATATAGAACATACCGTTTGCAGTTTGCAACTGCTCGAGGTACTCCTTGCAGTTCCTCCTCCAATGCCCAGGCTTGTGGCAGTGGTGGCAAACATCCTCGGTCTTGTTTGGCTTGGAAGCATTTGCCTTTGGCTTCTTAGTGGGCTTTTCCTCCTTCGCAGGGGCAGAACGCTTCTTACCCTTGCGTCTGGGCCCTTCTTCGCAGAGGAAGAGGAGCCCATAAGGAGTACGGGCTTGTCCTTCTTTATGGTTCCCTCAAACACGACCAGCATGTTAACCACCTCTTCAAGGGTGGCTGCCAGCTTGTTCATGTTGAAGTTGACCACAAAGGGGTCGAATGCAGCGGGTAGTGAGAGGAGAAGCACATCCACAGACAGCTCGTGTGGAAGTGTGATATCAAGGCCTGCCAGCTTTTCAACGAGCCCAATCATACGAACTCCATGCTCGCGAACCGAAGTTCCATCGCGCATGTGGCTCGTCATAAGCTCCTTGACAGCGGTGAACCTCTCATGTCGAGAGTTCTCCCCGTACAGTTCCTTGAGATGAAAAAGTATGTCAGCAACATACTTCATCTTCTCAAAGCGCCGTTGCATTTCGTTGGACATCGATGCCATCACATAGCATCGAGTCTTAAGCTCGTCGTCCCACCATTGTTTAAGCGTAGTCAGCTCCTCAGGGCTGATATCGACAGGGGCTTCCTTCAGAGGGCTCTTCTCTATCGTATAAAGAAGTTTCTCCGAAGCCAACACAATGTTGAGGTTTCGAAGCCAGTCTTGGTAGTTCAGACAGGTGAACTTGTTGCTATCCAGTATAGCAACGAGTGGGTTTTTGATCGAAGACATTTTGTAAGCAGTTATACTGAAAAGAAAAACAGACATGCATTACTAATTATATTTGAAAAACGCTAAGACATAAAACAAGGTCATTTAATTTTATGAATTACCCTCCCACTATTTTAAAGATTTCACCACCCTCTAATGAAATCAGGAAAGCAAGTTTCCTTAGTGGGTACACGGAGTCCAATCAAGAAATCATGATCCCGAATAATATCAGTCAATAATGATCCTCAAAAGGTAGAGCCCAATTGCAACAAGTACAACCCTCATATATTTACCTCACGCAAAGTAAAGGCCAATAATATGACACGATTACCATCACGTGTCAAGATGATCCATCAACGTTGAGTTGTAATACACGGTCGTCATGACGTCCCCAATAATATGAGTCAATTCATGGGAGTTCCATCCAACTAACAGCAAGTGTCAATGGCGTGTACAACTTTCTGGGTCACAGAAACCCCCCAATAATATGAGCCGAGCTATGTATACAGATAGCATTGGCATACACCCATTGTTGATGGAAGGTAGAAACTTATAAAAAATATTTAAGTTCCTTTAACTTCACGATCTTATCGAATAAGCATTTGTTATGGTCAATTTAGAAGCTATGAACTAACATTTTCTAATAGTGCTTTCAGGTTATTGGAGGGGATAAGGCCCTCTTAGAACAAATTTTCTAAGGCAATGCAACACCCTTCAATGAGACCAGCCGGTACAAGCCATTTTTAAACCGGTCTATGAAGAACTCTCTTAGATTAAGTTTTGTCACATGACCTCATAGTTATCAATAAACTAAGTTCCTTCAATTTAATCATGAAACTTAATCTTGATATAAATTTGAAATCAAATTTAAAATGAGGGACTATAATTTTTTAAGTTTGGTCTCATTGATTTTAAATAAAATTTAAAAGATCTGCGGATTCAACAAACATATATTCTGTGGTTGCCAAACACAGATCTAGGTCCAATCCTAGGTGATATGTAATATGCAAATGCAATCCTAGTACATAAGCTTATTGTTTTAGATGTCTTCGGTCTTCAAAATCTTTAATCATAATCACCACCATCTTCAAACTTATCTCTCACTAAGTCTAATATTTATATTTAAATATCCATGAAAAATAGGGATACATTTTAAATGGGTGTGAACGGCACCACCGGCGCCCCCCCCCGCCGCGAGCGTGCGCCCATCAGGGCGCACTGGTTGCGCACCACCGTGCAACGATTGCGCGTGGCCGCTGGCCATGTCCAGCCACCATGCGCGGCCAGCGCGCATGGTGTCGCGCGTGCCATTGCGCGCGCGCGACGCATATTGCCGCCGCACAAGGAGGCGGCCGACGGCCGTTTTATCAAAAAAAAAATTTTTGTTTTCCCATGCAATTCAGGAAACAGTGTATTGAAGGATCCGAGCCTGTGCTCTGATACCACTGTTGGCATACGGTGGCAGATCCGGATCCCGTTTCCCGGGGGCACAGCGGAAATCAAAAAACCCCGAAAAGCGTTCAATACATCAATATAAATATACAAACATTCATAGGGTGTTCATAGATTTGTTACCTTGCTAGCGTCTAGGCGCCTGGCTCCAGCCAGAAATTCACAGGGAAAATCTGGCTCTTCTCGGTAGGCGGCGGTAGATCTCCAATCAGGTCCACGACCGGAATCAATCTTCCTCCGTCAATCTACACTAGAAGACTTGATGGATTTTATCACGGACAGAATCTCCTCAGCACGATGATCGGAGCAAGTCCGATCACAGGGCGGCGGCGCGTGGTGGCGCGGACGGCGGCGCGTGGCCGTCAGGGAGGAGAGGTGAAGGGGCGGCCGAGACTTAGGTCTATGAGGCTAGGGTTAGTTGTTATGTTGTGTATGTAATTAAGCCCTAACCAACTTAATTAATAAAGATGGTAGATGGGCTTGAACCGGCCCAATGGACTTGGGTCAAACCCAGGTCCATATGAATATTAGGCTCGTTTAGTTCACCACGGTTTCATCATAACTCCGATCGACGATCAGATCGGACCGATCGACTCAGTTTCCAAAACTGAACGTTATGATGCGAAAAAAATTTTTTCAGATACCTAGTCCAAAATGACAGTTTTGCCCCCCAACAGTGGGAAATCGCAATTTGAACCATGTTTACTTTTAGGAAGTCGCACTCCCTAAAATCCTCCTCAAGTGCTCAAAACA
>KQ995761.1:15799-39678 GCA_001598015.1 Dorcoceras hygrometricum | reverse complement strand
GTTTCTATGCGGGAATCATGAATCCAGTACTTGTGTGACCCTCAATGGTTCAGAGATACAGCTAGCCGTGGGCCCACAACCATTGTGGCTCCGAAATCACAATTTTGGGCTTGCCCATCGGATCATGGTAAAGCGCCTAGCAACATCGCCCCATGATCCCCTAGGTATCACTGATAGTGCCTGCAAGAACCAGTTGTTCGTGGTTAGCGTACAGTACGGTCCTTTCTACACATATATCCCGATCAGATCAACGACCATTGGTAAATCGAGAGTCGCTAGAGATCCGATAGCTATGCATACATCTTGGAGATCAAACAGTGACATCGTGAGTGTTACTAGGTAAACCCATTTACCTAAAACCCATCCAGTACTCTGGCCAGAGATTTAAACACTATTATCTTCTCAGATAGCATAGGATATCCACGCATGTAAGCGAGCGGTGAATCCTCGACAACGAAGCATCGACTCCTACATGCATCGGGACTCACCCAATCCCGCCGCCTAATGACCCCAAGTGAGTCGGCAAATGGGTCAAAGTGAGACGCCTATCATGTAGAGCCTCAATGACGTTTCGAGTAGTGAGGACTAATTAGTACAACCAAGACCTCGGACTTATCCACTCGACAAATGGTAACCACTTGGAAAGTCCGAACGAGGGTAGTTCGATAGATCACCAGGTCACTATCCATCTGCATGCTCAGAACATCACAATGTTCCCTACCAATGAAACATGGTACTTCACATCGCAGATGCTAGTCTCAAGCTCGGGCGGCCTTATCCTCATTTTGACGGCCCAATCGACTAGGAACGAATTCAGAATACACAGTGACTATTGAATGTGTTTCATGATAGCCATCATATCCACTATCACATCTAACATACACTATGGTGTATTCTAGGTCTTTATCCAACACAATTGTTAACATTATAAACATAATGAAAATAAAGAATGCCATAAATAAATGCGTATTTCATAAATAAATATTGTCATATACAAGAGTCTATAAAACCCACACGCCACAATTTGGCTAGTTGGGCATCTACTCTAACATGGACGTCACAAAACTATAACTTCTCAGTCTCAGATCATTCCGGTGTGAGATTGGTTCGTTCATGTGCCCCTTCACCTAGAAGCCTGCCAGGAGCAGCTCATTGTCCGTGCAACCTCTTGGCATCGACGATCACTCCCCGCACTATTTTGAGTCATGGGCGTCACAAAACTATTGGCTCTCTTATCCTTCTTATTGTTAGTGTATGTGCCCAACTAGCCAACTTGTGGCGTGTGGATTCTTGTTGACTCTATGTAAAATGATCTTTATTTATGAAATTTGTATTCTTTTATGGCATTCTTTATCTTCATTATTATGATTAAAAATTATTTGATAAAGACCTTGAATGCACTATAGTATGTTTTAGATGTGATAGTCGATTTGATGGATATCATTAAACACATCTATAATAGTCACTGTGTGTTCTAAACTTGTTGCTAGTTGATTGGACAATCCAAAAGAGGATAAGGGTCGCCCGAGCTTGAGAATAGCATTTGCGATGCAATGTACCACGTTTCATTGGTAGGGACATAGTGATGTTCTGAGCATGCAGATGGATAGTGACCTGCTGATCTATTGAACTGCCCTCGTTCAGACTTTTCAACTGGTTATCCTTTGTCAGGCGGATTAAGTCTGAGGTCTTGGTTGTAAAGATTAGTCCTAACTACTCAAAACGTCATTGAGACTCTACATGATAGGTGCCTTACTTTGGCCCATTTACCGATTCCGCTGGGTCATCAGGTGACGGGATTGGGTGAGGTCCAACCCAATCTCGGTGTATGTAGGAGTCGATGCTTCGTTGTTGAGGATTCACCACTCGTCCTTGTGCATGGATATCCTATACTATCTGAGGAGATAATAGTGTGACAAATCTCTGGCAAGAGTACTAGATGCGATTTAGGTAAATGAGTTTACCTAGTAGAACATCCAATGTGACTATTTGATTTACAAGATGTGTGCATGGCTATCGAATCTATAGCGACTCTCGATTTACCAATGGTCATTGATTCGGTCGGGATATTTGAGCTGAAAGGACCGTACTTTATGCTAACCATGACCAACTGGTTCTTGCAGGCACTATCAGTGATACCTAGGGTTTTGGCACAGCGGTGGATCCGGATCCCGCTCCCGGGGCGCAGTGGAAGTTTAAAAGCAAAACAGCACGGGAACGGTCAATTCACTAAATATGAATCTAAACATTCAAAGGATGTTTAGGGAGTTACCTTGCTGACGACTAGGCGCCTGGATCCGACCAGTTCCACGAGGGAATTGGCCCTTCAACGGTTGAACGACTGGATCAACTCCTAATCCGGTCCACGACCGGAATCTCAACTCCTTTGTTGGTTTGCACTAGAAAACCAACAAAATTTCTGCGGGCGGAATCTCCATGCCGAGATGGTCGGAACTAATTCCGACGACGACGGTGACGCGAAGGAGGGAGGAGGAGAAGGAGAGAAAAATATAACTAGTTGGGAGAATTCTCCAAAGGGAGAGTTCTCAACCCAAATTTAAGGGAAGCTTTCTCTCAATGGAGAGCTCTCAACCCTTGGTGCAAGGAAAATGAATGCAGCAAGACCCCTATTTATAGATTTTTCATGGGCTAAACCATGTTAATGGGCTTGGTTGGGCCAAGGCCCATGGAACATTAGTTTCAAGTCCATCGTTGTGGCTTCATTATAATCCCGATCGACGATCAGATCGGACCGATCTTCTTAGTTTACAAAACTGAACATTATGATGTGAAAACAATTTTTCAGACCACCTAATCCAAAATAGCAGTTACGCCCCTCTCAGCTTTAAGGATAGTCATACTTGTCAAAGCTTAAGGGAAATCTCATTTCCACCCTAGTTAATTTTAGGAAGTCACACTTTCATCCTTCCTCCTACTATACTCAACAAATTGAGCTTAATATCCATACGGGAATTGAGAAACCAGTATTTGTTTGACCCTCAATGGTTCAGGGATACAGCTAGTTATGGGCTCACAACTCTTTGTGACTCCAAAAACACATTTTCAGACTTACCCATCGGTTAATGTAAAGCGTCTAGCAACATCACTGCATGATACCCTAGGTATCACTATAGTGCCTGCAAGAACCAGTCTTTCATGGTTAGCATACAGTACGGTCCTTTCAACTCAAATATCCCGATCAGATCAATGACCATTGATAAATCGAAGTCTCTAGAGATCAATAACCATGCATACATCTTGGAGATCAAATAATGACATCGCATGTGTTACTAGGTAAACCCATTTACCTAAAACACATCTAATACTCTGGCCAGATATTTGTCACACTATTGTCTCCTCAGATAGCATAGGATATCCATGAACATGGGCGAGCGGTGAATACTCGACAACGAAACATCGACTCCTACATGCATCGGGACCTCACCCAATCCCGCCACCTGATGACCCCACAGAGTCGATAAACGGGTCAAAGTGAGACACCTATCATATAGAGTCTCAATTCCGTTTCGAGTAATGAGGACTAATCTATACAACCAAGACATCGAACTTAATCCACTCGAAAAATGATAACCACTTGGAAATTCCGAACGAGGGTAGTTCGATAGATCACCAGGTCACTATCCATCTGCATGCTCAGAACATCACTATGTTCCCTACCAATGAAACGTGGTACTTCACATCGCAGATGATAGTCTCAAGCTCGGCGGCCCTTATCCTCTTTTGGACGATCCAATCGACTAGGAACAACTTTAGAATACACAGTGACTACTAGATGTGTTTCATGATAGCCATCAAATCCACTATCGCATCTAACATACACTATAGTGCATTCAAGGTCTTTATCCAACAATTGTTATCTTAACAATTAAGTTAAAGAATGCCATAAAATAATGCGAATTTCATAAATAAAGATCGTTTTACACAGAGTCAACAAGAACCCACACGCCACAAGTTGTCTAGTTGGGCACCTACTCTAACAATCTCCCACTTGCCCTAAAGCCAACTACTCATAAGACGTAGTCCCATTGTTTCCCGATGTTTTTCAAACAATGTTCCTGGCAAGGGCTTCGTAAGTGGATCATCAATGTTATCTGCAGAGCGACTCTCTCAACTGCTATGTCACCTCTAGCCACAATATCCCGAATTATGTGGTATTTCCTCAGTATGTGTTTGGATCTTTGGTGAGACCTAGGTTCATTTGCTTGTGCAACGGCACCCGTGTTGTCACAATACACCGGTACTGGACCAACTCCTTCAGGAATTACGTCCAACTCTTGGACGAAATTCCTCATCCAAACGGCCTCTTTAGCAGCAGCTGATGCTGCGATGTACTCAGCCTCAGTGGTCGAATCCGCGATGGTTTCTTGCTTGGAACTCTTCCAAGAGATAGCACCACCATTGAGCATGAATACAAATCCAGAGGTTGACTTTGAGTCATCCACATCGCATTGGAAGCTAGAATCAGTGTAGACTTCTAATGTTAGTTCACCACCCCCATAGACCATTAACATATTCTTTGTCCTTCGCAAGTACTTAAGAATATCTTTCACAGCCTTCCAATGCATCTGGCCGGGGTTGGCTTGGTAGCGGCTCGTGACACTCAGAGCATATGCGACATCCGATCTAGTTGTGATCAAACCATAAATAATACTACCTATTGTCGAGGCATATGGCACACGTGTCATATTCTCTATCTCCTCATCAGTTTTCGGACACATAGACTTAGATAGAGTGACCCCGTGGCACATAGGTAGGTGTCCTCTCTTGGACTCTTTCATAGAGAACTTTTTAAGTATGGTATCGATGTAGGTCGCTTGGGTGAGTCCGAGCATCCTTTTTTATCTATCTCTATAGATCTGTATTCCTAGAATATAGGACGCTTCACCCATGTCCTTCATTGAGAATCTACGAGACAACCATATTTTAGTTGACTGCAGCATTCCTACATCATTCCCAATGAGTATAATGTCATCAGCATAAAGTACAAGGAATGTCACAGCATTTTTAACTACCTTCTTGTACACACATGGCTCCTCAGGATTTTTGATGAAACCAAATTCTTTAATTGTTTCATCAAATCTCAGGTTCCAACTTCTCGATGCTTGCTTGAGACCGTAGATCGATCTCTGAAGTTTAACAACCTATATTTTAGTTGACTGCAGCATTCCTACATCATTCCCAATGAGTATAATGTCATCAGCATAAAGTACAAGGAATGTCACAGCATTTTTAACTACCTTCTTGTACACACATGGCTCCTCAGGATTTTTGATGAAACCAAATTCTTTAATTGTTTCATCAAATCTCAGGTTCCAACTTCTCGATGCTTGCTTGAGACCGTAGATCGATCTCTGAAGTTTGCAAACTTTATGCTCACTTCCTACGGATGTGAAACCCTCAGGCTGCGTCATATAGATCTCTTCCTTAATGTTTCCATTAAGGAACGCTGTTTTCACATCCATTTGACATATCTCATAGTCGTACCATGCGGCTATGGCTAGCAGGATTCTAATTGACTTGAACATTGCAACTGGTGAAAAAGTTTCATCATAGTCAACACATTTCCTTTGAATGTAACCTTTCGCGACAAGTCGAGCCTTGTAGGTCAATACCTTACCATCATGCCCAAGTTTTCTCTTGTATATCTATTTGCACCCAATAGGAACTATTCCTTCGGGAGGATTCACAAGAGTCCAAACTTGGTTCGAATGCATTGAGTCAATCTCAGATTGCATTGCTTCAAGCCACAAATTAGAATCAACATCGGAAATTGCCTCCTTGAAGGTTCTTGGATCACATCCAACAGTTTGATCACTTTGATCATCTTCAAGTAGGAAACCATATCTTACAGGATCCCTATGAACCCTTTCAGATCACCTAGGTGTGTCCATATCAAGGACTGGCTCTTGAGGTGCGGGAGATTCACTTGGTATTTCATTTGGTTCTCGAACCTCTTCGAGTTCTACTATCTTTCCTTTTCTATCAAGTAGAAATTCCTTTTCCAGAAAGGTGTCATTTTGTTAGGATCAAGCGCTTACCACTAGGACAAAAGCTATAGCTATTATCCAAGGTGCAACTTTATTTCCTTATAATGTGGCAGCATAGAGTGCACCTATTATGTGCGTTAGGGTTGGGCTGTTAAGCCCATGAGTCAGGGGAGGTGCGTGTCTAACTGCTGGTGCTGTCTCAATTCCCTTAGAGATCAGTCTTACCCTTCCCCTACCGCCGGCCCTATCCCCAGCAGAGATAGTATTACCCGTTAAGATCTGGCATCACACTTTTACAGCCCACATGGCAAACCAGATCAAGCTGTTAGGATCAAGCGCTTACCACTAGGCCAAAAGCTATAGCTGTTAGCCAAGGCGCAACTTTATTTCCTTATAATGTGGTAGCGTAGAGTGCACCTATTATGTGCGTTAGGGTTGGGCTGTTAGGCCCATGAGTCAGGGGATGTGCGTATCTAACTGCTGGTGCTGTCTCATTTCCCTTAGAGATCAGTCTTACCCTTCCCCTACCGCCGGCTCTATCCCCAGCAGAGATAGTATTACCCGTTAAGATCTGGCATCACACTTTTACAGCCCACATGGCCAACCAGATCAAGCGGCGCAACGTCAGCAGCTTGACGTACTAGAACTTCCCAGGAGGTCACCCATCCCAGTATTGTTCTCATCCTTGCACGCTTAACTCAACAATCCCCCCCCCAATAAGTATAGAAAATGCTTCTTGGAAGACTCGAACCCCTGACCTTGCTCTGAAACCAATTGTTAGGATCAAGCGTTTACCACTAGGACAAAAGCTATAGCTATTAGCCAAGGTGTAACTTTATTTCCTTATAATATGGCAACGCAGAGTGCACCTATTATGTGCATTAGGGTTGGGCTGTTAGGCCCATGAGTCAGGGGAGGTGCGTGTCTAACTGCTGGTGCTGTCTCAATTCCCTTAGAGATCAGTCTTACCCTTCCCCTACCGCCGGCTCTATCCCCAGCAGAGATAGTATTACCTGTTAAGATCTGGCATCACACTTTTACATCCCACATGGCCAACCAGATCAAGCGGCGCAACGTCAGCATCTTGACGTACGAGAACTTCCCAGGAGGTCACCCATCCCAGTATTGTTCTCACCCTTGCATTCTTAACTCAACACATTTCTTGAAACAAACACTTTTGTTTTATTGGGATAGTAGAAGCAGTATCCGATAGAATTATTTGGATGCCCAATGAAGTAGCATAAGATGGATCGGTTATCCAGCTTATCTCCCACTGTTTGCTTCACGTAAGCAGGACATCCCCAAATCCTCAAGTACGAGTACTTGGGTGGCTTGCCAATCCATATCTCATATGGAGTTTTATCCACTGCCTTTGTGTTGACATTGTTCAACAACATTACCGCTATTTCGAGTGCATAGCCCCAAAACGAGGTAGGAAGTTCGCTGAAGCTCATCATAGATCGAACCATGTCCATCAAGGTTCGATTACGACGCTCCGCTACACCATTTAGTTGTGGTGTGGCTGGAGGGGTCCACTGTGAGAGAATCTCATTCTCTTTAAGATAGTCTTGAAATTCGGCACTCAAGTATTCTCCACCTCGATCGGATCGAAGTGTTTTAATACTCCTTCCCAATTGATTTTCTACTTCAACCTTGAATTCTTTGAACATTTCAAAGGATTCAGACTTGTGCTTCATTAAGTACAAGTACCCATATCTAGAGTGATCATCGGTAAAGGTGATGAAATAGGTGTGACCGGACTTAGTATCAATGCTAAGTGGGCCACACACATCAGTATAGATCAAATCCAATAGACCTTGAGCACGTTCAGGCTTGCCCGTGAAGGGCAATTTTGTCATTTTTCCTTTGAGACAGGATTCACAAGTTGGTAAGAGAGTTAATATCACACATATTAAACATGTCGCTCCTAATCAACTTGTTCATCCTATTTAAGGAAATATGACCTATCCTAGCATGCCAAAGTTGTGCCGGGTTCAGATTATCGTTTTTCCTTTTGATTGTTGTTGTATGTGTTTCCACATCGTGAGTTGGAACTTCTCTCAATTTTAAGGTGTACAGATCGTTTTCGCGTTCTCCAATTCCAATTAAACATTCATTCTTGTAAATATTGCAAATCGAATTAGCAAAATGACAAGAATATCCATCACTATCAAGCATAGAAACGAAAATAATGTTATTTATTAATTCAGGAACAAATAAAACGTTTTTTAACAACAACTTAAAATTTGAAGAAAGAAATAAATAAACATCTCCAATAGCTTCGGCTGCAACCCTTGCTCCGTTGCCAAGCCTCAAGTGGGTCTCACCCTACCTAAGACGCCGACATCTTGTCATTACCTGCAAGTCATTGCAGATATGAGATCCACATCCGGTATCAAGTACCCAAGAAGTCGAGTTAAGACACATATTTATTTCAATGTAGAATATACCTTTTGTAGTTCGCAACTGCTCGAGGTAATCCCGACAGTTTCTCTTCCAATGCCCAGGCTTGTGGCAGTGGTGGCAAACATCCTCAGATTTTTTTGGCTTTGGAGTCCTTGCCTTGGGCTTCTTGGTGGGATTTTCCACCTTTGCATGGGCAGAACGTTTCATACCATTGCGTTTGGGCCCCTTCGTCACAGAGGAAGAAGATCTCAAAAGGAGTATTGGCTTGTCCTTCTTTATAGTCCCCTCAAACACGACAAGCATGTTTACCACCTCTTCAAGGGTGGCATTCAGCTTGTTTATGTTGAAGTTGACCACAAAGGGGTCGAACACAGCAGGGAATGAGATGAGAAGTAGATCCACAGACAGCTCATGTGGAAGCGAGATTTCGAGGCCCGCTAGATTCTCAATGAGCCCAATCATACGGACCCCATGCTCGCGGACCAAAGTCCCATCGTGCATGTGTCTCGTCATGAGCTCCTTGACAGTAGTGAACCTCTCCGTCCGAGAGTTCTCCCCATACAGCTCCTTAAGATGAAGGTGTATGCCAGCAGCATACTCCGTCTTCTCAAATCGCCGCTGAAATTCGTTGGGCATCGATCCCATCATATAGCATCGTGCCTTTATTTCATCATCGCACCAATTTTTCAGCTCTGTCAGCTCCTCAGGACTGACATTAGCAGGGGCCTCCTTTGGAGGGCTGTAACGACCCATACTTTTCTTAATGGAATTTAAAAGTTTTGGGGTTCAATTGAAAGTCATAAGAATTTTCAATCATCGAAATAATGGATCGCTACTGACTTTCTGGACTGAAATGAGAATAATATTCCAATTCACAATGTGAATGAGAATTAGATTTTACAATTGAAAGGCGCGGAAACTAGAAACCTGGTACATCAAATAACATGGTTTACATTCTTTCATAATGAAATCTGGACAGATTTCTACAAAATAGATACACTAGAAATCTGGTCAAGTATATACAACAACAAAAGTTTTGTACAGTACTAGAACCAAAAAGGAAAACGTGAAATCTGGAACGGAAAGAAACTGTGAAATCTGATGTCCACGATAAACACCTTCTTTCTTTCTGTTCATCTCTCTCCAGCTACTAACTGCTTGTTACCTGCACTCAATGAAAACTAGTGAGCCAAAGGCCAAGCAAGTAAAGTCTGGTAGTATAAAAAATGCAATATAATCGTTGGTTAACTGGTACATACTGGAATCTGAACTTTAAATACGCTTATTAATAAACAAGCGTAATGCATAACGAAGAAATCGGGAAAGAACGAAAGCATAAAACATAACTCAATTCTGAAAACATTTCTTTAAACATTTCTTAGAGCGGTGATTAAAATCACACTTGTGCTCTTCATTCATTTTCTAGAAATTATGACAACACTTTAAACATTTGGTCCATTTCGCTTGATCAAACTCCTGATATCAGTCTTAGCACTATGGCTCATTGTTGAAGGGGTATATAGATCCGTCGATCCATAATCCTGATCCTTCCTTGGGTTTTGAAGGGGTATACAGTTCGTCAACCGTAATCCTGATCCTTCCTGGGGATCCTTTTTGTTGTCATATCTTAAAACATTTCTTAAAACATTCTGCTCTTTCGTTCTTTCGTGAAATCTGTTTTCTTTCTCTTAACGTTTACTGGTTTTCTTTTGTCTAATGATGTTCTAGAACTGTAAAGGATTTCTCTGTAAAGCTTGCAAAAATGAAAATTGAGCAAAAATACTACTTGAATTTGTCAATAAAATCGGATACTTCTTTCGAATTTAAAGCGGAAACGAACAAGGAATCCGAATATATACTTTCTGTATCAATTGAAGAAGTATTGAAGAAGTAAAGGATGAAAGCTGGTTTAGACATAAATGTCTCGATGAAGAAGAAACAAACCAGATCTCTGTTGGTCAACCAGATGTCAACACAACTTATGAATGACGTCACCAGATTTTACCCAACTAAACGAGTAAATCAGATGTCATGCTAGTAACGAATAAACCAGATGTCAACGGTCAATTCAGAAGTCAACAATTTATAAGAGAAATCTGCTCTTTACCAGATCTCAGATATAAAAGGGAGAAATCTGAACTAAAGGAACAGGTAAAATCTGAATGAACATAAGTATTTCAACGAAGAAGAAACACTTCAGATTTCATGAACAACGATAGAAATCTGAACCTAACTTAACACATAAACAGACCTCTATTCTTAGAAATCTGTTTATCATAGAAATTCAGCGATGGTATAAGAACCAGACTTCATACTTAACCGTGTGGATAAACATGAATTATCACGGTTACCTTCTTCTAAAGAACTCAAAATATCTTACGAAATTTCTGGGAAAATCGAATAAGCTACTTGTAAGCTACTTCGATGAATGAATCATTGAAAAACTCAAGGATTTTCCAGACGAACATCATTAAACCATTTTCTAAAACATCTTTGAATCAAAATTACAGAAACGTAACTTTTGCAAAAACAGAGCATGAACTTCTGGTTTTCTTGAAGAACAGCCAAAGCCATCTTCCTCTTCTTTAAAACATACATAAACATATAAAACAGAATTGAATATATGTTTTCCATTGAGTGAGCAAGAAACAGAGTTTACTTGCCTGAAATCTTTAACACAACAACAGCAGCAAACCCAGCAAACTTCTACTCACCGCCTGTTTCTTTTAAAAGCTTTGAAAAGATTTTGTTCGGCTTCTTCCAAGAGAGCACCGCTTCCAAATGATTTATTTTGAAGATAATGATGCATGAAGCAGCTTAACATCATATTTATATGCTTTAAAATGTCTAATGAAGGAAAACACGTTCAATCAATATGCCAAAATCTACTAAAAAGCGTACTCTGTTTTAAAATAAAAGATGCACAATGAACCCGAACGTTTTTAGTTAAAACAAAGATTCAATTGGCTTGTAGAAATCAACTAGACATCTGCTATAATTGCATTCTTAACATCTGAACCTCAACCCCTAATAAAATGAAAGCTGAACATTACGTAAGACATGAAATCTGCACGCGCATAACTTGAAATCTGAATGCACATATCATGAAATCTGAAAATTGATCAATTCATGGATTGAATAAAATAGCATTGTAATCCCTCAAATCTCATAAATTACTAATTGTGGACTTTAAAAAGATCTGGTCGTTACAATCTACCCCCCTAAAAGAATTTCGTCCCCGAAATTACTTACTTAAAGAGATCTGGGTAGCTTCTCTTCATATCAGATTCAACTTCCCAAGTTGCTTCTCTTTCTGAGTGATTTGTCCATTGCACTTTAACCATAGGAATAGTTCTACTTATTAACTTACAATTCTCTCGTGCTAAAATCTGGTGTGGAACTTCTTCGTAAGTCAAGTTTGGTTCCAATTTAATGGGTTCATAGCTGAGCACATGCGAAGGATTCGCAATGTATTTTCTAAGCGTTGAAACATGGAACACGTTGTGAATAGTAGACATCTGAGGAGGTAGCGCTAAACAATACGCTAACGTTCCAACTCGTTCTAAGATCTGGAATGGTCCAACATACCTGGGACTTTGCTTTCCTTTCTTTCCAAATCTTAAGACACCTTTCATTGGTGAAATGTTTAGGAACACGTGATCTCCTATCTCAAAATTCAGATCTCTACGACGGTTGTTTGCATAACTTTTCTGTCTACTTTGAGCAGTCTTCATTCTTTCACGTATTCTTTTAATTGCTTCTGAAGTCTGTTCTACAATATCAGGTCCGATCTCAGTTCTTTCACCTACATCATCCCAAAGAATTGGTGATCTACATTTCCTGCCATATAGAGCTTCGTATGGTGCCATTTTTATCGAATCTTGGTAACTGTTGTTGTAGGTAAACTCAATTAACGGTAGTTTAGAATCCCAACTTTCTGCAAAATCAAGAACACTAGCCCGTAATAAATCTTCCAGTACTTGGATTACTCTTTCTGATTGTCCATCGGTTTGGGGATGGAATGCTGTACTGAAAGTCAATTTTGTTACTAAGGCTTGGTGTAAACTTTTCCAGAATCTTGAAGTAAATCTGGGATCTCTATCGGATACTATAGAACTTGGAATCCCGTGAAGTCTGACTATTTCCTTGATATACAACTCTGCATATTTATTCAAATCGTAAGTTGTCTTTACAGGAATAAAATGTGCAGACTTAGTTAATCTATCAACTATTACCCAAATTGCATTAAAGCCTTGAACTGTTTTGGGTAATCCTACTACGAAATCCATTGCTATGTTATCCCATTTCCATACAGGTATAGGAGGTGGTTTCAACATTCCCGTAGGTCTTTGGTGTTCCGCTTTAACTTGCTGGCATGTTAAACATTCAGCGACGAATCTACGAATGTCACATTTCATTCCTGGCCACCAAAACAGAGCTTGCAAATCCTTAAACATCTTTGTTCCTCCTGGATGTATGGAATACGGCGAGTTATGGGCTTCGTTCATAATCTCATTGCGGAAATTATCTATGCGCGGTACCCATAATCGATCTTGGTATTTAACAATTCCTTCTTTCACCGCATACAGATTTGTTCCTCTGTTTTCATCTTGCTTCTTCCATTTCTAGATTTGATCGTCTTTCGCTTGACCTTCTTTAATCCTATCTTTTAACGTTGATTGGATTGTGAGAACAGATAACTTAGCAGCGTTTTCCTTTTTAAATATTCCCAGTTCAAATCTGTTAATCTCCAACGCTAGAGGAATCTGAACTGAAATCTGTGCCAACCCCACATTTCTTCTACTTAACGCATCTGCTACTACGTTAGCTTTACCAGGGTGATAGCTAATTACACAATCATAATTATTAACCAATTCGAGTCATCTCCTTTGTCTCATATTTAGCTCTTTCTGGGTAAATAAATACTTAAGACTTTTATGGTCTGTAAAAATTTCGCATTTCTCACCGAATAGATAGTGTCTCCAGATCTTTAATGCGAAAACTACTGCTGCTAATTCAAGGTCGTGCGTAGGATAATTCTTCTCGTGAATTTTCAATTGTCTCGAAGCATAAGCAATCACCTTTCTTTCTTGCATTAAAACAGCTCCTAGCCCTGTCTTCGATGCATCTGTAAAAATCACAAAATTCCCTTTATCCGATGGTAATGTTAGAACAGGGGCTTCAACTAACGCAAGTTTTAACTTCTCAAAGCTGGACTGACATTCCTGAGTCCAATCATACTTAACATTTTTCTTAGTTAATGCGGTTAAAGGAACAACAATTTTCGAAAATCCTTCAATAAACCTTCGATAATAACCTGCAAGTCCTAAGAAACTACGGATTTCTGTGACACTCTTAGGCACAGGCCAATCACGAACAGCTTCCACTTTGGAATGATCTACATCTATCCCATTCTTCGAAATAATGTGTCCCAAAAATACAACTTTGTCAATCCAAAATTCACATTTGCTAAACTTAGCAAAAACTGTTTACTTCTTAAAATCTATAAGATTTCTCTAAGTTGTTTTTCGTGTTCACTTTTATTCTTCGAGTAAATCAAAATATCATCTATGAACACTATCAAAAATTTATCTAGGAAAGGTTGAAATACTCGATTCATTAAATCCATAAATACAGATGCGCATTAGTTACTCCAAATGGCATAACTAAAAATTCATAATGGCCATATCTTGTCCTAAAAGCTGTTTTGTAGACGTCTACTTCTTTTACCCGTAACTGGTGGTAACCAGATCTTAGATCTATCTTAGAAAATACTGCAGCTCCTCGTAATTGGTCGAATAAATCGTCGATCCTAGGGAGAGGATACTTATTCTTAATCGTTAACTTATTCAATTCTCTATAATCGATACACAGGCGCATACTTCCATCTTTATTCTTCACGAACAGCACTGGTGCACCCCAAGGTGAAGTACTGGGTCTAATGAATCCTTTATCCAATAAATCTTGGATCTGGTCTTTTAATTCCTTCATTTCCTTAGGAGCAAGTCTATAAGGAGGCTTCGAAATTGGAGCAGCTTCTGGTACTAATTCGATAGTGAATTCCAATTCCCGCTTTGGAGGTAAACCTGTGATATCTGCTGGAAAGATATCTGGAAATTCTCTCACGACACGTACATCTTCCAACTTAATTTCTTTTTGGATTCTAATGTTATGGAATTCACTAAAACTCCCTGGAATCCGTTTCTTAAACACTTCTGAGCTTTCATTGCTGATATTATCTTAAGAGCATTCTCATACTTACCAGCTTTGAATGAAAAATAATTTCCCTCTGGTATTTTAATATCAACAGACCTCTGCTTAAAATCTATAACAGCTTCGTACTTGGTCAACCAGTCTATTCCCAGAATAAAATCAAACTCAATCATGGGTAATACTATCAAATCTGCGTAGACAATATTTCCCTGCAATTTAAGTTCTACATTTCAAATCACACGCTTGGTTACTATACTTCTCCTGTAGGAACCTGAACACTGTTGGCGCAGTGGCGGATCCGGATCCCGTTTCCCGGGGCGCAGCGGAAGTTTCAAAATTTTGCAACGGGAATCGTTCAATACATAATAATAACAACAATTAAACATACATAGGATGTTTGATATGTCACCTTGCTGGCGTCTAGGCGCCTGGATCCGACCGGATTCACAAGGAATCTGGCACTTCAAGGTAGGAGGCGGTAGATCTCCTCAATCCGGTCCACGACTGGATGCACGAGTCCTTCGTCAGTCGGCACTAGAAGAGCTGACGAGTTTTGCACGAACGTAATCTCCTCGACAAGGTGATCGGAACAAGTCATTAAACATACATAGGATGTTTGATATGTCACCTTGCTGGCGTCTAGGCGCCTGGATCCGACCGGATTCACAAGGAATCTGGCACTTCAAGGTAGGAGGCGGTAGATCTCCTCAATCCGGTCCACGACTGGATGCACGAGTCCTTCGTCAGTCGGCACTAGAAGAGCTGACGAGTTTTGCACGAACGTAATCTCCTCGACAAGGTGATCGGAACAAGTCCGATCACGACGGCGGTGGCACGGAGGCGCGTGGGAAGGCGGCGACCGAGAGGTGAAGAGGAGGGGTGGGCGGCCAACTTGGAGAGCTAGGGTTTGTGTGATTCAATTGTTATGTCATACAACCCTAGGCTCAAGAATAAGTATAGGTGTGATGGGCTTGAACCGGCCCATTGGACCTGGGGCGGGCCCAGTCCAACGTATGAACATTCGGTTCATCCCTATCACCGTGGCTTCATCATAACTCCGATCGACGATCTGATCGGACCGACCTACACAGTTTCCAAAACTGAGTATTATGATGCGAAAATAATTTTTCAGACCACCTAGTCCAAAATTGCAGTTTAGCCTCTCAACTATGGGAAATCGCAATTTGACCCCTGTTGACTTTTAGGAAGTCGCACTCCCTAAATTCCTGCTCCTATGCTCAACACATTGAGCTCAGTTTCCATGCGGGAATCGTGAATCCAGTACTTGTGTGACCCTCAATGGTTCAGGGATACAGCTAGTCGTGGGCCCACAACCATTGTGACTCCGAAATCACAATTTCGGACTTGCCCATCGGATCATGGTAAAGCGCCTAGCAACATCACCCCATGATCCCATAGGTATCACTGATAGTGCCTGCAAGAACCAGTTGGTCGTGGTTAGCGTACAGTACGGTCCTTTCAACACATATATCCCGATCAGATCAACGACCATTGGTAAATCGAGAGTCGATAGAGATCCGATAACTATGCATACATCTCGGAGATCAAATAGTGATATCGCGAGTGTTATTAGGCAAACCCATTTGCCTAAAACACATCCAGTACTCTGGCCAGAGATTTATCACACCATTATCTCCTCAGATAGCATAGGATATCCACGCATAAAAGCGAGCGGTGAATCCTCGACAACGAAGCATCAACTCCTACATGCATCGAGACCTCACCCAATCCCGCCACCTAATGACCCCAAGTGAGTCGGTAAACGGGTCAAAGTGAGGCGCCTATAATGTAGAGTCTCAATGACGTTTCGAGTAGTGAGGACTAATCAGTACAACCAAGAACTCGGACTTATCCACTCGACAAATGGTAACCATTTGGAAAGTCCGAATGAGGGTAGTTCGATAGATCACCAGGTCACTATCCATCTGCATGCTCAGAACATCACAATGTTCCCTACCAATGAAACATGGTACTTCGCATCACAGATGCTAGTCTCAAGCTCGGGCGACCTTATCCTCATTTTGACGGCCCAATCGACTAGGAACTGTCACTATCCATCTGCATGCTCAGAACATCACAATGTTCCCTACCAATGAAACATGGTACTTCGCATCACAGATGCTAGTCTCAAGCTCGGGCGACCTTATCCTCATTTTGACGGCCCAATCGACTAGGAACTAGTTCAGAATACACAGTGACTATTAGACGTGTTTCATGATAGCCATCATATCCACTATCACATCTAACATACACTATGGTGCATTCTAGGTCTTTATCCAACACAATTGTTTAACATTATAACAAAATGAAAATAAAGAATGCCATAAAATAAATGCGTATTTTATAAATAAAGATCGTTATACACAAGAGTCAATAAAGCCCACACGCCACAAGTTGGCTAGTTGGGCATCTACTCTAACAATCTCCCACTTGCCCTATAGCCAACTACTCATCAGACGCAGTCCCATTATTTCTTAATGTTTTTCAAACAACGGTCCTGGCAAGGGCTTCGTAAGTGGATCAGCAATGTTGTCTGCAGAGGCGACTCTTTTGAATGCTATGTCACCTCTAGCCACAATATCCCGGATTATGTGGTATTTCCTCAGTATATGTTTGGATCTTTGGTGAGACCTAGGCTCCTTTGCTTGCGCAATGGCACCCATGTTGTCGTAGTACACCGGGACTGGACCAACTCCTTGAGGGATTACGCCCAACTATTGGATGAAATTCCTTATCCAAACCGCCTCTTTAGCAGCAGCTGATGCTGCGATGTACTTAGCCTCAGTGGTTGAATCCGCGATGGTGCCTTGCTTGGAAATCTTCCAAGAGACAGCACCACCATTGAGCATGAATACAAATCCAGAGGTTGACTTCGAATCATCCACGTCACATTGGAAGCTAGAATCAGTGTAGCCTTCCAATTTCAGTACACCACCCCCATATACATATTCTTAGTCCTTCGTAAGTACTTAAGAATATCCTTCACAGCCTTCCAATGCATTTGGCCGGGGTTGGCCTGGTAGCGGCTCGTGACACTCAGAGCATATGCGACATCCGGTCTAGTTGAGATCATGCCATACATAATACTACCTATTGCCGAGGCATATGGCACACGTGTCATACTCTCTATCTCCTCATCAGTCTTTGGACACATAGACTTAGATAGAGTGACCCCGTGGCACATAGGTAGATGTCCTCTCTTGGACTCTTCCATAGAGAACCGCTTAAGTATGGTATCGATATAGGTAGCTTGGGTGAGTCCGAGCATCCTTTTTGATCTATCCCGATAGATCTGTATTCCAAGAATATAGGATGCTTCACCCATGTCTTTCATCGAGAATCTACTAGACAACCACACTTTAGTTGATTGCAGCATTCCTACATCATTCCCAATGAGTAGAATGTCATCAACATAAAGTACAAGGAATGTCACAGCATTCTTAACTACCTTCTTATACACACATGGCTCCTCAAGATTCTTGATGAAACCAAATTCCTTAATTGTTTCATCGAATCTTAGGTTCCAACTCCTCGATGCTTGTTTGAGACCGTGGATCGATCTCTGAAGTTTTCATAGTTTATGCTCACTTCCTACAGATGTGAAACCCTCAGGATGCATCATATAGATCCCTTCCTTAATGTTTCCATTAAGGAACGCAGTTTTCACATCCATTTGCCATATCTCATAGTCGTACCATGCGGCTATGGCAAGTAAGATTCTAATTGACTTGAACATTACGACTGGTGAAAAGGTTTCATCATAGTCAACACCTTGCCTTTGAGTGTAACCTTTCGCAACCAGTCGTGCCTTGTAGGTCAGTACCTTACCATCAGGCCCAAGTTTTCTCTTGTATATCCACAATGGGAACTATTCCCTTGGGAGGATCAACAAGAGTCCAGACTTGGTTCGAATGCATCGAGTCAAACTCAGATTGCATTGCTTCAAGCCACAAATTAGAATCAGCATCGGAAATTGCCTCCTTGAAAGTTCTTGGATCACATCCAATAACCTGATCATTATGATCATCTTCAAGTAGGAAACCATATCTTTCAGGAGCCCTAAGAATCCTTTCAGATCTCCTAGGTGCGACCATTTCTGGTACCGGCTCTTGAGGTGCAGGAGGTTCATTTGGTACTTCAGATGGTACTCGAACCTCTTCGAGTTCTACTACCTTGCCTTTTCTATCCAGTAGAAACTCCCTTTCCATAAAGGTGGCATTTCTAGAAACAACACTTTTGTTTCATTGGGATAGTAGAAGTAGTATCCAATAGAATTCTTTGGATACCCAATGAAGTAGCATAAGATGGATCTATTATCCAGCTTATCTCCCACTGTCTGCTTCACGTAAGCAGGAAATCCCCAAATCCTCATGAATGAGTATTTGGACGGCTTGCCCATCCATATCTCATATGGAGTCTTATCCACTGCCTTGGTGTGGACATTTTTCAACAACATTACCTCCGTTTCGAGCGCATAACCCCAAAACGAGGTAGGAAGCTCAGTGAAGCTCGTCATAGATCGAACCATGTCCATCAAGGTTTGATTATGACGCTCCGCTACACCATTGAGCTGTGGTGTTGCCGGAGGGGTCCACTATGATAGAATCCCATTCTCTTTAAGATAGTCTTGAAATTCAGCACTCAAGTATTCACCACCTCGATCGGATCATAGTGCTTTAATAATTTTCCCTAACTGATTTTCTACTTCAGCCTTGAATTCTTTGAAACTTTCAAAATATTCAGACTTGTGCTTCATTAAGTACAAGTACCCATACCTAGAGTGATCATCGGTAAAGGTGATGAAGTATGTGTGACCGTACTTAGTACCGATGCTAAGTGGGCCACACACATCAGTGTGGATCAAATCCAATAGGCCTTGAGCACGTTCAGGCTTGCCCTTGAAGGGTTTCTTAGTCATCTTTCCCTTGAGACAAGACTCACAAGTCGGTAGGGAGTCAATATCTGACAAATCAAACATGTCACTCCTAACTAACTTGTTCATCCTAGTTAGGGAAATATGACCTAGCCTAGCGTGCCAAAGTTGTGCTGGGTTCAAGCTATCTTTTTTCCTTTTAATTGTTGTTGTATGTGTTTCCACATCGCGAGTTGGAACTTATTTTAATTTTAAGGTGTATAAATCATTTTCGCGTTCCCCAATTCCAATTAAACATTCATTCTTGTATATATTGCAAATCGGATTAGCAAAAAGCAATAATATCCATCACTATCAAGCATAGAAAATGAAATAATGTTCTTTATCAATTCGGGAACAAACAAAACGTTTCTCAATAACAACTTAAAATTCGAAGACAAAAATAAATAAACATCTCCTACAGCTACTACAGCAACCCTTGCTCCATTGCCCAGCCTCAAGTGGGTCTCACCCTCTCTAAGACGTCGGCTTCTTGTCATCACCTGCAAAATCATTGCAGAAATGAGATCCACATCCGGTATCAAGTACCCAAGAAGTCGAATTAAGAGACATATTTATTTCAATATAGAACATACCTTTCGTAGTTTGCAACTGCTCGAGGTACTCCTTGCAGTTCCTCCTCCAATTCCCAGGCTTGTGGCAGTGGTGGCAAACATCCTCAGACTTGTTTGGCTTGGAAGCCTTTGCCTTGGGCTTCTTAGTGGGCTTTTCCTCCTTCGCAGGGGCAGAACGTTTCTTACCCTTGCGTTTCGGCCCCTTTTCGCAGAGGAAGAAGAGCCAATAAGGAGGACGGGCATGTCCTTCTTTATGGTCCCCTCGAACACGACAAGCATGTTCACCACCTCTTCAAGGGTGGCTTCCAGCTTGTTCATGTTAAAGTTGACCACAAAGGGGTCGAATGCAGCAGGGAGTGAGAGGAGAAGCAGATCCACAGACAGCTCATGTGGAAGCGTGATATCAAGGCCCACTAGCTTCTCAATGAGCCCAATCATACGAACCCCATGCTCACGGACTGAAGTCCCATTGCGCATGCGGCTTGTCATGAGCTCCTTGACAGTATTGAACCTCTCAGTCCGAGAGTTCTCCCCATACAGCTCCTTGAGATGAAGATGTATGTCAGCAGCATACACCGTCTTCTCGAAACGCCGCTGCATTTCGTTGGACATCGATGCTATCACATAGCACCGTGCCTTAAACTCGTCGTCCCACCATTTGTCCAACTTTTCCAGTTCCTCAGGGCTGGCATCGGCAGGGGCTTCCTTCGGAGGAATCTTCTCTAGCGTGTAGAGAATTTCTCCGAAGCCAAAACAATTTTGAGGTTTCGAAGCCAGTCTTGGTAGTTCAGACCAGTGAACTTGTTGCTATCCAGTATAGCAGCAAGTGGATTTTTGATCGTAGACATTTTATAAGCAGTTTATACTGAAAAGAAAAACATACATGAATTACTAACTATATATGAAAAACGCTAAGATATAAAACAAGGTAATTTAGTTTTATGAATTACCCTCCCACTATTTTAACGATTTCACCACCCACTAATGAAATCGAGAAAGCAAGTTTCCTTAGTGGGTACACAGAGTAGTTTTATGAATTACCCTCCCACTATTTTAACGATTTCACCACCCACTAATGAAATCGAGAAAGCAAGTTTCCTTAGTGGGTACACAGAGTCCAATCAAGCGATCATGGTCCCGAATAATATCAGCCAACCATGACCCCCAAAAGGTAGAGTCCAATTGAAAACGGTGCAACCTCCATGTATTTTACCTCACGTCCAGTAAGGGCCCAATAATATGATGTCGATTACTATCACGTGTCAAGATGACCCATCAATGTCGAGTTGTGATGGACGGTCCCCTTAACGTCCCCAATAATATGAGCCAACGTTAAAGGGAGTTCCAACCAACTCACAGCGAGTGTCAATGACGTGTACAGCTTTCTGGCATACATGACCCCCTCAATAATATGAGCCGAGCCATGTATACGGGTAGCATCGACGTACACTCATTTTTGATGGAAGGTAAGGAAATTTAAACAAATTTAAATTCCCTTAGTTTTGTTAGAGTAGATGCCTAACTAGCCAACTTGTGGCGTGGGTTTTATAGACTCTTGTATGAAACGATCTTTATATATGATATTCGCATTTTGTTTATGGCGTTCTTTATTTTCATTATGATTATAATGTTAACAATTGTGTTGGATAAAGACCTAGAATGCACCATAGTGTATGTTAGATGTGATAGTTGGTATGACGGCTATCATGAAACACATCTAATAGTCACTGTGTATTCTGAACTTGTTCCTAGTCGATTGGGCCGTCAAAATGAGGATAAGGCCGCCCGAGTTTGAGACTAGCATCTGCAATGCGAAATACCATGTTTCATTGGTAGGGAACATTGTGATGTTCTGAGCATGCAGATGGATAGTGACCTGGTGATCTATCGAACTACCCTCGTTCGGACTTTCCAAGTGGTTACCATTTGTCGAGTGGATAAGTTCGAGGTCTTGGTTGTACTGATTAGTCCTCACTACTCGAAACGTCATTGAGGCTCTACATGATAGGCGTCTCACTTTGACCCGTTTGCCGACTCACTTGGGGTCATTAGGCGGCGAGATTGGGTGAGGTCCCGATGCATGTAGGAGTCGATGCTTCGTTGTCGAGGATTCACCGCTCGCTCTCATGCGTGGATATCCTATGCTATCTGAGGGGATAATAGTGTATACATCTCTGGCCAGAGTACTAGAAGTGTTTTAGGTAAAATGGGTTTACCTAGTTACACTCGCGATGTCACTATTCGATCTCCAAGATGTATGCATAGCTATCGGATCTCTAGCGACTCGCGATTTACCAATGGTCGTTGATCTGGTCGGGAAATATGTGTTGAAAGGACCGTACTGTACGCTAACCATGACCAAATGGTTCTTGCAGGCACTATCAGTGATACCTAGGGGATCATGGCGCGATGTTGCTAGGCGCTTTACCATGATCCGTTGGGCAAGTCCAAAATTGTGATTTCGGAGCCACAATGGTTGTGGGCCCACGGCTAGCTGTATCCCTGAACCATTGAGGGTCACACAAATACCGGATTCATGATTCCCGCACGGAAACTGAGCTCAATATTTTGATCATAGGAGGAGGATTTTAGGGAGTGCGACTTCCTAAAAGTCAACAGGGGTCAAATTGCGATTTCCCGCTGTTGAGGGGCAAAACTGTCATTTTGGACTAGGTATCTGAAAAATTGTTTTTCGCATCATAATACTCAGTTTTGGAAACTTAGTCGATCGGTCCGATCTGATCGTCGATCGGAGTTATGATGAAACCGTGGTGAATTAAACGAACCGAATGTTCATATATGGATTTGGGCCTGACCCAAGTCCAATGGGCCGCTTCAAGCCCATGTGTACTAATTATATATTAGTACTCTTCTAGGGCCTTAATCACTAGTATCAACTCACATAACCCTAGCTCCAATCACCTTGGCCGCCGCCCCCACACCTCCTCTCTACCTCTCGACCGCGCCTCTTGCCACGCGCCGCCGCCGTCGGCCACGTGCCGCCGCCCCTCGCCGGACTTGTTCCGGCCATCGCGAAGAGGAGTTTCCGTCCGTGCTGAAATCCATCAGCTTTCTAGTGCAGGCTGATTGGAGGAAGATTTTTTCCGGTCATGGACCTGATTGACGATCTACCGCCGCCTACAGTTTGAAGTGTCGGTTTCCTCGTGAAACTGGTCGGAGCCAGGTGCCTAGACGCCAGCAAGGTAACTATCTACGAACACACTATGAATGTTTGTAGATTTTATTGAATGTATTGAACACTTTCCGGGCAATTTTTGTTTTTCCGCTGCGCCCCGGCAAGTGGGATCCGGATCCTCCACCGCTATTCCAACAAGTTTATCGAATAAAATTTTAATCTTGATATCAATTTTAAATAATATTTAAAATGAGGGATTTTAACTTTGAAAATTCGATTTCCATTAATTTTAAATCATAATTTAAAATGCGGATTCAACAAACATATATCGCATATATATAAACTTTGGGATGATCGATCGCGAGAGCTATGCGGTCCGTGGTTGGCAAACACGGACCTGGGTCCAGTCCTAGGTGAAATGCAGTATGCAATGCAATCCTATTACATTTGCTTCCGGTTTTACAAATCTTCGGTCTTCGATATCTTTGATCATCATCTCCACCATCTTCAAGCCTCCTCCCACTAAATCTAATATTTACAATTAAATATCCATGACACGTTGGGATACAATTTTAAAGGGGTGGGAAGGCGCCAAACACGAGGCACAT
>KQ995761.1:1377-15299 GCA_001598015.1 Dorcoceras hygrometricum | reverse complement strand
CGGAAGCCCCCGTGGGCGGATCCTGGGGCCCGGTGGTCCGGCCAGCGTGGGAGACAGCGCACTGGCCAGCGCGCGGTGATGCGCGTAGTGGCACCGCCTTGTGCGGCGGCGGCCGCATGCTGTCCACGCCATGCGCGGACAGATACCGTGCGTGACAATCGCGCACGGTGGTCGGCCAGCGCGCGACGATGCGTGCTCTGTCGCGCGAGCGATGGCGCCGCCTTGCGCGGCGGCTCCGGCAGCCGAGCAACACAAATTTTTTTTTGTTTTGAAATTTTCGAAATCAGATGCAATAAGGCACAAATATGTATTGAAGGATCCGAGCCTTGGCTCTGATACCACTATTGGCGCAGTGGCGGATCGGATCCCGTTTCTCGGGGCGCAGCGGAAGTTTCAAAATTTTGCACCGGGAATCGTTCAATACATAATAATAACAAAAACTAAACATACATAGGATGTTTGATATGTCACCTTGCTGGCGTCTAGGCGCCTGGCTCCGATCGGATTCACAAGGAATCTGGCACTTCAAGGTAGGCGGCGGTAGATCTACTCAATCCGGTCCACGACTGGATGCACGAGTCCTTCGTCAGTCTTCACTAGAAGAGCTGACGAATTTTGCATGAACGGAATCTCCTCGACAAGGTGATCGGAACAAGTCCGATCACGACGGCACGGCGCGGCGACGCGTGGGAAGGCGGCGGCCGAGAGGTGAAGAGGAGGGAGGGGGCGGCGGCCAACTTGGAGAGCTAGGGTTTGTGTGATTCAATTGTTATGTCATACAACCCTAGGCTCAAGAATAAGTATAGGTGTGATGGGCTTGAACCGGCCCATTGGACCTGGGGCGGGCCCAGTCCAACGTATGAACATTCGGTTCATCCCTATCACCGTGGCTTCATCATAACTCCGATCGACGATCTGATCGGACTGATCTACACAGTTTTCAAAACTGAGTATTATGATGCGAAAAAAATTTTTCAGACCACCTAGTCCAAAATTGCAGTTTAGCCCCTCAACTATGGGAAATCGCAATTTGACCCATGTTGACTTTTAGGAAGCCGCACTCCCTAAATTCCTCCTCCTATGCTCAACACATTGAGCTCAGTTTCCGTGCGGCTTTTTAGGACCGGTTTAAAGACTTAAAGAGACTTAGCAGGCGCAGCTTTGAAAGACTAGAAAATTTTGCGCGCTGCTATGTCTGGAAGATGAGGTGCAATACCTCTGGTTCTTGAACATTGAAAACAGAGCACCGGAGATAGATCTGGTATGAATTAAAATCATACAGAAAACACCAGAACTGAATCCTAATATTTTAAAACAACTCAAACAGATTTATTTACAACATAAATCTGTTCGACTGTGCAAGTGTGCTAGCTGTATGCGTGAGTGCTAAATATAAATGCATATGCGGAATGAATAACAGAATACAATACTCAATGATTTGTTTCTGGAAGTTCGGACTTCAATGTCCTACGTCTCCCCTTTTTCCACCTCGGAAGGCTCCACTAGAAAATTTGATCTATACAACGTGTACAGACCAAATCCCGCAACCAGCAGCTGCGAGAACTCCTAGACTCTACCAGCCCTCGGCTGTTCACTCAGAACTTGTTTAACGTCTCTGTTCAAAGACTACAAACACAGAGTTTAAAGTCGTCGCTGATTGTGAATTGGTTTTGAGATTCATTCACTAATGAATGTGAATGAATCTCTGTGTGTGAGATTTACAGTGAACGCTCAACTCTCGAATGAATACATCTCACACATTAGGGAAATTCTCTACAAAAGCTGATTAAGAACTCAGCAGTCGACATCGTTGTAAGCTCCTCTCTAATGGTGGTCGACTGCTTCATTCTGTTATTTTTCTTCCCTCTGTTGGTGCACTGTATTATCGCACAGTCATCTCCAACCAACAGTCTCTCTTCTTCAATGGCGTTGTCTTCGTATATAAACCTCTGTTCGAATTCAATTCGTTGGACACAAATTCTTCCCGTTCAAATGTGTTCTTTAAAGTACCGACAGGGATTGTCCTTTGTGTCCTTTCTTTTTCAGGCCTTTTTCTCGTCTTCAACATTTGAAATAAGCTCAGCAGTTGACATCCAGCTTTGGTAACTCTTCTTAATAATTCGTCAACTGCTTCGCTGCTGGTTCATTCTTCAATCACTGCGACTGGATACTTTGACGACTGGATTCTTTATGCCTGATTGCAACTCTTTACTACGTCTGCTTTTCCTGCGTCTGGATTTCCTGCGACTAGATAAGCAAAGCGCTATAGCCTGCGACTGGATGCACTGTAGCTTTGCGACTGGTACATCAACTTGCGACTGGATGCATATCAACAGCTGGTCTACTGTAGCTCACGTCTGGATGTACTGTAGCTTGCATCTGGATGTACTGTAGCTACTTGCTGGTTATAATCATCGCACAAACCATCTGCTGAATCTTTAGCGCGAGGGTAAAACGCTGTCGTATCAACTTATTCAAACGACATCATTTTGCTATCGCTAACTTCAAGTTCCCTCGACTGGTTGCAATGTAGCTTGCGACTGGATACTTCTTCCTGTACGACGTCACTTTATCTCTTGCGTCTGGAACATACATCGACTGGTTCTACTGTAGCTTCCTGCTGATTGTGATGTCACTGCTGATGTCATCATCGCTTAGCCTCCAGCTGGTCTTTATCGTTCCTAGCTCCAACTTGCGACTCTTCTTAGCTTCTGTTCCAGCTGGTCCTCTTATTGATGTTCCTGCTGGTCCACCTTCCTTCTTTAGCGCTTTCAGCTGGTTCTTATCGTTCCAGCTGGTTCACTATGCTCCAGCTGGTTCAACTTGGCCTCCGCCTGATTATGAACAACTGACTCAACTTTGGACGTCTCCATTGCTAATCCAGCTGTCGTCTAAATGATAAACCAAACCAGCTGCTGAACTTTATCTTGAGAACCATCGACTGGACAACTTTAGCTTCGCGACATCTTTCTTCGATAGCTAGTATCTGTACACTAAGTAGAATTGTTAGAAACACAATAACAGGTTTTGTGTAATTCAAAACTTAATCAGGATCTGTTTACACAGATCCATCAGGAATCGTGAATCCAGTACTTGTGTGACCCTCAATGGTTCAGGGATACAGCTAGCCGTGGGCCCACAACCATTGTGACTCCGAAATCACAATTTCGGACTTGCCCATCGGATCATGGTAAAGCGCCTAGCAACATCGCCCCATGATCCCCTAGGTATCACTGATAGTGCCTGCAAGAACCAGTTGGTCGTGGTTAGCATACAGTACGGTCCTTTCAACACATATATCCCGATCATATCAACGACCATTGGTAAATCGAGAGTTGATAGAGATCCGATAACTATGCATACATCTCGGAGATCAAATAGTGACATCACGAGTGTTACTAGGCAAACCCATTTGCCTAAAACACATCCAGTACTCTGGCAAGAGATTTATCACACCATTATCTCCTCAGATAGCATAGGATATCCACGCATAAAAGCGAGCGGTGAATCCTCGACAACGAAGCATCGACTCCTACATGCATCGGGACCTCACCCAATCCCGCCACCTAATGACCCCAAGTGAGTCGATAAACGGGTCAAAGTGAGGCGCCTATCATGTAGAGTCTCAATGACGTTTCGAGTAGTGAGGACTAATCAGTACAACCAAGACCTCGGACTTATCCACTCGACAAATGGTAACCACTTGGAAAGTCCGAACGAGGGTAGTTCGATAGATCATCAGGTCACTATCCATCTGCATGCTCAGAACATCACAATGTTCCCTACCAATGAAACATGGTACTTCGCATCACAGATTCTAGTCTCAAGCTCGGGCGGCCTTATCCTCATTTTGACGGCCAACTCGACTAAGAACTAGTTCAGAATACACAGTGACTATTAGACGTGTTTCATGATAGCCATCATATCCACTATCACATCTAACATACACTATGGTGCATTCTAGGTCTTTATCCAACACAATTGTTAACATTATAACATAATGAAAATAAAGAATGCCATAAAAGAAATGTGTATTTCATAAATAAAGATCGTTATACACAAGAGTCAATAAAGCCCACACGCCACAAGTTGGATAGTTGGGCATCTACTCTAACAAACACAGTATCCTACTTCTACTTCTACTGGTTTAATAAACAATTTCTTAGAGAACTTATCTGATACAAATGAATGAGTTGCACCAGAATCTAGCAATGCTATGGTAGACATGTTATCAACAGAAATTTTACCCGTCACAAAGGTGGTATCTGTTGGTGCTTCTTCAGTAGTCATCACATATGCCCTGCTAGTAATGAGTTGTTGTTTCTGGGGACAATATCTCGACATGTGGCCTGGTTTACCGCAAGTATAACATACATTTTGTCCCTGAAGACACTGCCCCTTATGATTCTTCTTGCAAGTAGGACATGGCTGTCTATTCCCTGTATTTGGAACAGCAGAGATGGGTTGTGCAGCAATTGGTCCTTTCCCTTGCGATCCTTGTTGATTGTTGTTTTGTTTCTTGAATTTCCTTCGATCATTTTGCTGAAACGCTTGCCTCTTTAATTGCCTTTCGTCATTGATTGCTTTCCAATCTTGTTCTGCCCGCAGAGCTTTATTAACAGCGGCCCTGTAATCTATAGGTTCTGCCAACCTAACATCGTGCTTAATCATGGGCTTCAACCCATTGATGAAATGGCGAAGCTTGGCATCTGCATTTGTCCCTATCAGTGGAACAAAATAGCATCCCCCTCAAACTTGCGGATATAATCCCGCATCGCCATCCCTTCCTGTTTGAGAGTTAAAAATTCACTTGTAATTGCTCTCGAACATCAACAGTAAAATATTGTTCAAAGAAGACTCTCTTAAACTCTTCCCAGGTAAGAATTTCCAAGTCCACCGTTAACTTGGCTCCTTCCCACCACATCATAGCATCTCCCCTCAGCATATAAATTGCACACCGGGGCCTCTCGAGTTCTGTTAGATGTATATAATCAAATATCACTTCCATGGATTTAATCCAGCTTTCTGCCACTAGGTGATCAGTAGTGCCAGAAAATTCTTGAGGTCGTTGCCTCCTAAACTTTTCCTGTGGATTTTCTCTGCTAACTGTTCTAATTGAGGATTGACCATTCCCATTGGTGGTTTGTTCAACTAAACGTTCTAACAGCTGAGCCATGTTAGTAAGAACCGGAGTTATGACTTCTGACTCACTATCTCCTTCGACAAAACTCCTTCTTCCACTTCCTCGTCCTGACATATCTGAAAAGGGTAGTCCAAATCCACCACAATTCTATATGAGAGATTACTCTATGCTAGAACATGAATTAAAACTCACAATTTAGAAGTGGTTGGAGAGATCTGCTCAGACTGCAAGTGTGTTTATATCAAGGACGATTGCTCTGATACCAACTGTAACGACCCATACTTTTCTTAATGGAATTTAAAAGTTTTGGGGTTCAATTAAAAGTCATAAGAATTTTCAATCATCGAAATAATGGATCGCTACTGACTTTCTGGACTGAAATGAGAATAATATTCCAATTCACTATGTGAATGAGAATTAGATGTTACAATTGAAAGGCGCGGAAACTAGAAACCTGGTACATCAAATAACATGGTTTACATTCTTTCATAGTGAAATCTGGACAGATTTCTACAAAATGGATACACTAGAAATCTGGTCAAGTATATACAACAGCAAAAGTTTTGTACAGTACTAGAGAACCAAAAAGGAAAACGTGAAATCTGGAACGGAAAGAAACTGTGAAATCTGATGTCCACGATAAACACCTTCTTCCTTTCTGTTCATCTCTCTCCAGCTCCTAACTGCTTGTTACCTGCACTCAATGAAAACTAGTGAGCCAAAGGCCCAGCAAGTAAAGTCTGGTAGTATAAAAAATGCAATATAATCGTTGGTTAACTGGTACATAATGGAATCTGAACTTTAAATACGCTTATGAATAAACAAGCGTAATGCATAACGAAGAAATCGGGAAAGAACGAAAGCATAAAACATAACTCAATTCTGAAAACATTTCTTTAAACATTTCTTAGAGCGGTGATTAAAATCACACTTGTGCTCTTCATTCATTTTCTAGAAATTATGACAACACTTTAAACATTTGATCCATTTCGCTTGATCAAACTCCTGATATCAGTCTTAGCACTATGGATCATTGTTGAAGGGGTATCCTCAATTCTGAAACATTTCTTTAAACATTTCTTAGAGCGGTGATTAAAATCACACTTGTGCTCTTCATTCATTTTCTAGAAATTATGACAACACTTTAAACATTTGATCCATTTCGCTTGATCAAACTCCTGATATCAGTCTTAGCACTATGGATCATTGTTGAAGGGGTATATAGATCCGTCGATCCATAATCCTGATCCTTCCTTGGGTTTTGAAGGGGTATACAGTTCGTCAACCGTAATCCTGATCCTTCCTGGGGACCCTTTTTGTTGTCATATCTTAAAACATTTCTTAAAACATTCTGCTCTTTCGTTCTTTCGTGAAATCTGTTTTCTTTCTCTTAAACTTTTAATGGTTTTCTTTTGTCTAATGATGTTCTGGAACTGTAAAGGATTTCTCTGTAAAGCTTGCGAAAATAAAAACTGAGCAAAAATACTACTTGAATTTGTCAATTAAATCGGATACTTCTTTCGAATTAAAGCGGAAACGAACAAGGAATCCGAATATATGCTTTCTGTATCAATTGAAGAAGTATTGAAGAAGTAAAGGATGAAAGCTGGTTTAGACGTAAATGTCTCGATGAAGAAGAAACAAACCAGATCTCTGTTGGTCAACCAGATGTCAACACAACTTATGAATGACGTCACCAGATTTTACCCAACTAAACGAGTAAATCAGATGTCATGCTAGTAACGAATAAACCAAATGTCAACGGTCAATTCAGAAGTCAAAAATTTATAAAAGAAATCTGCTCTTTACCAGACCTCAGATATTAAAAGGGAGAAATCTGGACTAAAGGAACAGGTGAAATCTGAATGAACATAAGTATTTCAACGAAGAAGAAACACTTCAGATTTCATGAACAACGATAGAAATCTGAACCTAACTTAACACGTAAACAGACCTCTATTCTTAGAAATCTGTTTATCATAGAAATTCAGCGATGGTATAAGAACCAGACTTCATACTTAACCGTGTGGATAAACATGAATTATCACGGTTACCTTCTTCTGAAGAACTCAAAATATCTTACGGAATTTCTGGGAAAATCGAATAAGCTACTCGTAAGCTACTTCGATGAATGAATCATTGAAAAACTCAAGGATTTGCCAGACGAACATCATTAAACCATTTTCTAAAACATCTTTGAATCAAAATTACAGTAAACGTAACTTTTGCAAAAACAGAGCATGAACTTCTGGCTTTCTTGAAGAACAGTCGAAGCCATCTTCCTCTTCTTTACATACATAAACATATAAAACAGAATTGAATATATGTTTTCCATTGAGTGAGCAAGAAACAGAGTTTACTTGCCTGAAATCTTTAACACAACAACAGCAGCAAACCCAGCAAACTTCTACGCACCGCCTGTTTCTTTTAAAATCTTTGAAAAGATTTCGTTCGGCTTCTTCCAAGAGAGCACCGCTTCCAAATGATTTATTTTGAAGATAATGATGCATGAAGCAGCTTAACATCATATTTATATGCTTTAAAATGTCTAATGAAGGAAAACACGTTCAATCAATATGCCAAAAATCTACTAAAAAGCGTACTCTGTTTTAAAATAAAAGATGCACAATGAACCCGAACGTTTTTAGTTAAAACAAAGATTCAATTGGCTTGTAGAAATCAACTAGACATCTGCTATAATTGCATTCTTAACATCTAAACCTCAACCCCTAATAAAATGAAAGCTGAACATTACGTAAGAAATGAAATCTGCATGCGCATAACTTGAAATCTGAATGCACATATCATGAAATCTGAAAATTGATCAATTCATGGATTGAATAAAATAGCATTGTAATCCCTCAAATCTCATAAATTACTAATTGTGGACTTTAAAAAGATCTGGTCATTACAAGGGCTCTTCTCTAGCGTGTAGAGAATTTTGTCCAAAGCAAACAAAATCTTAAGATTGTGGAGCCAATCTTGATAGTTCAGGCCAGTGAACTTATTGTTATCCAGTATAGCAGATAGTGGATTTTTGACCAAAGACATAATTATTGCAGTTTATACTGAAAAGAAAAACAGACATGCATTACAGACTATTTATAAAAAACGTTAAGACATAAAACATGGTCATTTAGTTTTATCAATTACCCTCCCACTATTTTAAAGATTTCACCACCTCTAATGAAATCGAGAAATCTAGTTTTCTTAGTGGGTACATAGAGTCCAATCAAGAAATCATGGTCCCCAATAATATCATCCAACCATGACACTCAAAAGGTAGAGCCCAATTGCAACAGGTGCAACCTCCATGTATTTACCTCGCGTCCAGTAAGGGCCCAATAATATGACGCCGATTACTATAACGTGTCAAGATGATCCATCAATGTTGAGTCGTGATGGACGGTCCCCTTAATGTCCCCAATAATATGAGCCAACGTTAAAGGGAGTTCCAACCAACTCACAGCAAGTGTCAATGACGTGTACAGCTTTCCGACACACAGAACCCCCCCAATAATATTAGTCGGGCTATGTATGCGGGTAGCATTGACGTACACCCATTGTTGATGGAAGGTAGGAAATTTTAAACAATATTTAAATTCCCTTAGCTTCATGATCTTATCGAAAAAACTTTTGTTTTATGATCAATTAAGAATTCATGGACTAACATTGTCTAAGAGTGCTTCCAGGTGGTTGGAGGGGCTAAGGCCCACTTAAAAACCAACATATTTAGACAAAGCAACGACCTTCAGGGAGACTTAGCCGGTACAAGCCGTTTTTAAGCCAGTCTATAAAGGACTCCCTTAGATAACATTTTATCATATTTCTTCATAATTATCAACAAACTAAGTTCCTTCATTTAATCGTGAAACTTTTAATCTTGATATAAATTTTAAATCAAATTTAAAATGAGTGATTTTAATTTTGAAATTTGGTCTCTATAATTTTTAATCAAATTTAAAATTTTGCGGATTCAACAGATATATATCACATATGTAATTGGGATGATCGATAACCGAGAGCTATGCGATCCGTGGTTTCCAAGCACGGATCTAGGTCCAATCCTAGGTGATATGCAGTGTGCAAATGCAATCTTATTACACAAGCTTCCAGTTTTACATGTCTTCAGTCTTCAATATCTTTGATCATCATCTCCACCATATTCAAAATTATCCTCCCACTAACTCTAATATTTACATTCAAATATCCATGACAATAGGGATACATTTTAAAGGGGTGGGAACGAGCCATAAACCAGGACCACTTTGATATGATTTCAATATTACAACCAAGAAATGTAAAACTTAGCATACACCTAACATATTGTACATGGCTCTCGATCCTCCCAAATATTATCTATTCAATTAATCCAATTAATTGACATAAATAAAATAAACAAATCCAAAATTGGCAGATTTAGTGTATTGACAGACCCGAGCCTATGCTCTAATACCAGTGTTGGTACAGCGGCGAATACGGATCACGCTCCCAGGGCGCAGCGGAAGTTTAAAAACAAAACAGCCCGGGAACCATCAATACACTAAATATGAATCTAAACATTCATAGTATTTTTAGGGAGTTACCTTGCTGGCGACTAGGCGTCTGGCTCCGACCAGTTCCACGAGGGAATTGGCCCTTCAACGGTTGAACGGCTGGATCAACTCCTAATCCGGTCCACGACTGGAATCTCAACTCCTTTGTAGGTTTGCACTAGAAAACCAACAAAATTTCTGCGGGCGGAATCTCCACGCGGAGATGGTCGGAACTAATTCCGACGACGGCGGCGACGCGAAGGAGGGAGGAGGAGAAGGAGAGAAAAATATAACTAGTTGGGAGAATTCTCCAAAGGGAGAGTTCTCAACCCAACTTTAAGGGAAACTTTCTCTCAATGGATAGCTCTCAACCCTTGGTGCAAGGAAAATGAATGCCTCAAGACCCCTATTTATAGATTTTTCATGGGCTAAACCATGTTAATGGGCTTGGGTTGGGCCAAGGCCCATGGAACATTAGTTTCAAGTCCATTGTTGTGGCTTCATCATAATCCCGATCGACGATCAGATCGGACCGATCTTATCAGTTTACAAAACTGAACATATGATGTGAAAATAATTTTTCAGACCACCTAATCCAAATAGCAGTTATGCCCCTATCAGCTTTAAGGATAGTCATACTAGTCCAAGCTTAAGGGAAATCTCATTTCCACCCCAGTTAATTTTAGGAAGCCACACTTCCATCCTTCCTCCTACTATACTCAACAAATTGAGCTTAATATCCGTACGAGAATTGAGAAACCAGTATTTGTGTGAATGATTCAGGGATACAGCTAGTCGTGGGCTCACAACTCTTTGTGACTCCGAAAACACATTTTCAGACTTACCCATCGGATCATGGTAAAGCGTCTAGCAACATCGCTGCGTGATCCCCTAGGTATCACTAATAGTGCCTTCAAGAACCAGTCGGTCATGGTTAGCATACAGTACGGTCCTTTCAACTCAAATATCCTGATCAGATCAACGATCATTGGTAAATCGAGAGTAGCTAGAGATCCAATAACCATGCATACATCTTGGAGATCAAATAGTGACATCGCATGTATTATTAGGTAAACCCATTTACCTAAAACACATCTAGTACTCTTTCCAGAGATTTGTCACACTATTATCTCCTCAGATAGCATAGGATATCCATACACATGGGCGAGCGATGAATCCTCGACAACGAAACATTGACTCCTACATGCATCGGGACCTCACCCAATCCCGCCACCTGATGACCCCACAGAGTCGGTAAACGGGTCAAAGTGAGACACCTATCATGTAGAGTCTCAATGCCGTTTCGAGTAATGAGGACTAATCTGTACAACCAAGTGTTAGAGTAGATGCCAACTAGACAACTTGTGGCGTGTGGGTTTTATTGACTCTTGTGTATAACGATCTTTATTTATGATATACGCATTTCTTTATGGCATTCTTTATTTTCATTATGATTATAATGTTAAAAATTGTGTTGGATAAAGACCTAGAATGCACCATAGTGTATGTTAGATGTGATAGTGGATATGATGGCTATCAGGAAACACATCTAATAGTCACTGTGTATTCTGAACACGTTCCTAGTCGATTGGGCCGTCAAAATGAGGATAAGGTCGCCCGAGCTTGAGACTAGCGTCTGTGATGTGAAGTACCATGTTTCATTGGTAGGGAACATTGTGATGTTCTGAGCATGCAGATGGATATGTGTCCGAATACTAATGAGGAGATAAAGAGTATGACACGTGTGCCATATGCCTCGGTAATAGGTAGTATTATGTATGGCATGATCTCAACTAGACCGGATGTCGCATATGATCTGAGTGTCACGAGCCGCTACCAGGACAACCCCGGCCAAATGCATTGGAAGGCCGTGAAAGAATTCTTAAATACTTACGAAGGACTAAGAATATGTTCATGGTCTATGGGGGTGGTGAACTGAAATTGGAAGGCTACACTGATTCTAGCTTCCAATGTGACGTGGATGATTCGAAGTCTACCTCTGGATTTGTATTCATGCTCAATGGTGGTGCTGTCTCTTGGAAGATTTCCAAGCAAGACACCATCGCGGATTCAACCACTGAGGCTGAGTACATCGCAGTATCAGCTGCTGCTAAGGAGGCGGTTTGGATAAGGAATTTCGTCCAAGAGTTGGCGTCATCCCTGATGGAGTTGGTCCAGTCCCGGTGTACTGCGACAACACAGGTGCCGTTGCGTAAGCAAAGGAGCCTAGGTCTCACCAAAGATCCAAACACATACTGAGGAAATACCACATAATCCGGGATATTGTGGCTAGAGGTGACATAGCAATTGAGAGAGTCGCCTCTGCAGACAACATTGCTGATCCGCTTACGAAGCCCTTGCCAGGACCGTTGTTTGAAAAACATCGCGAAACAATGGGACTGCGTCTGATGAGTAGTAGGGCAAGTGGGAGATTGTTAGAGTAGATGTCCAACTAGCCAACTTGTGGCGTGTGGGTTTTATTGAATCTTGTGTATAACGATCTTTATTTATTATATACGCATTTCTTTATGGCATTCTTTATTTTCATTATGATTATAATGTTAACAATTGTGTTGGATAAAGACCTAGAATGCACCATAGTGTATGTTAGATGTGATAGTGGATGTGATGGCTATCATGAAACACATCTAATAGTCATTGTGTATTCTGAACACGTTCCTAGTCGATTGGGCCGTCAAAATGAGGATAATGCCGCCCGAGCTTGAGACTAGCGTCTGCGATGTGAAATACCATGTTTCATTGGTAGGGAACATTGTTATGTTCTGAGCATACAGATGGATAGTGACCTGGTGATCTATCGAACTACCCTCGTTCGGACTTTCCAAGTGGTTACCATTTGTCGAGTGGATAAGTCCGAGGTCTTGGTTGTACTGATTAGTCCTCACTACTCGAAACGTCATTGAGACTCTACATGATAGGCGCCTCACTTTGACCCGTTTACCGACTCACTTTGGGTCATTAGGTGGCGGGATTGGGTGAGGTCCCGATGCATGTAGGAGTCGATGCTTCGTTCTCGAGGATTCACCGCTCGCTTTCATGCGTGGATATCCTATTTTATCTGAGGGGATAATAGTGTATAAAACGCGATGTTGCTAGGCGCTTTACCATGATCCGTTGGGCAAGTCCGAAATTGTGATTTCGGAGTCACAATGGTTGTAGGCCCACGGCTACCTGTATCCCTGAACCATTGAGGCTCACACAAGTACTGGATTCACGATTCTCGCACGGAAACTGAGTTCAATGTGTTGAGCATAGGAGGAGGAATTTAGGGAGTGCGACTTCCTAAAAGTCAACAGGGGTCAAATTGCGATTTCCCAAAGTTGAGGGGCTAAACTGCTATTTTGGTCTAGGTGGTCTGAAAAATTGTTTTTCGCATCATAATGTTCAGTTTTTGAAACTGAGTCGATCTGTCCGATCTGATCGTCGATCGGAGTTATGATGGAACCGTGGTGATTTAAATGAACCGAATGTTCATATAGGACTTGGGCCTGACCCAAGTCCATTGGGCCTGTTCCAGCCCATCACTTTTTTATTAAAAGAGATCTAGGGCTACACATTAAAAACTTGAACTCTCATAACCCTAGCCTCCACCTTGCTAGCGCCGCCCCCCCTCTCCCTCGACCACCTCACGGCCGCCGCCCCTCCACCGCCGCGCCGCCGCCGTGATCGGACTTGTTCCGATCGTCTTTTCGAGGTGATTCCGTCCGTGGAAATTTCGTCAGCTCTTCTAGTGCAGATTGACAAAGGACTCGTGCTTCCGATCGTGGACCTGATTGGGAGGATCTACCGCCGCCTACATTTCAAGAGCCAGAATTCGTTGTGAATCTGGTTGGAGCCAGGCGCCTAGACGCCAGCAAGGTAACAATCGATAAACATCCTATGTATGGTTTATTGTATTGTTTTTGATGTATTGAACGATTCCCGGTGCAAAATTTTAAACTTCCGATGCGCCCCGGGAAACGGGATCCGGATCCGCCATTGTCGCCAACAGTGGTATCAGAGCCAAGGCTCGAATTCTTCAATACATGTATATGCCTTATTGCATCTGAATTTCGAAATTTCAGAATCAGAAAACAAAAAAAAAATTTTAAGTTGCGCACCGCTGCCGGTGCCACCACGCAAGGCGGCGCCATCGCGGGCGCAACACCGCCCGCCGGCCAGCGCAATGTGTTGTGCACTGGCCGGGCAACGCGGGGCCGGGGAAGGGGAGCGGGGCGGGGGGG
>KQ995760.1:46240-57168 GCA_001598015.1 Dorcoceras hygrometricum | reverse complement strand
CCTATAATTCCACGATACAAAGATACCTCAATGGCAGTTCCAGCTTCATCTTTGTCCATCTTGATCGTGGAGCTCATGGGAGTAGCTGCTGCTGAGCTATTTTCCATTCCAAACTTCCTCAGCAGTTCTTTGGTATATTTGGCCTGGTTGATGAATATGCCATTCTCCAACTGGCGCACTTGTAAGCCCAAAAAGAAAGTCAGCTCCCCCATCATACTCATTTCAAATTTGTCCTGCATCAACTTAGAAAACTTCTTGCACAATTTGGGGTTAGTTGACCCAAAGATAATATCATCAACATAAATTTGAACAAGCAGAACATGATCATCTTTAACAAATTTAAATAAGGTCTTATCAACTGTGCCTATTGTAAATTTATGTTCTAGCAGGAAATTCGTGAGTGTATCATACCACGCTCTGGGTGCTTGTTTCAACCCATACAGAGCTTTATCCAGTTTGTAAACAAACTTAGGATTTGTATGATCAATGAAGCCAGGAGGTTGTGCAACATACACTTCCTCTGTCAAGATGCCGTTAAGAAAATCACTCTTGACATCCATCTGAAACGACTTTAAAGTCTTTGTATGCAGCATATGCAAGAAACATAGCGAATGGCTTCTAATCTAGCTACTGGAGCAAATGATCCAGTTTGTAAACAAACTTAGGATTTGTATGATCAATGAAGCCAGGAGGTTGTGCAACATACACTTCCTCTGTCAAGATGCCGTTAAGAAAATCACTCTTGACATCCATCTGAAAGACTTTAAAGTCTTTGTATGCAGCATATGCAAGAAACATGCGAATGGCTTCTAATCTAGCTACTGGAGCAAATGTTTCATCGAAATCTATTCCTTCCATTTGCCTAAAGCCTTGCGCTACCAGTCTAGCCTTATTTCTTGTAACTATTCCATCTTCATTCAGCTTGTTCCTAAAGACCCAACGAGTTCCTATAACTGAATGATTCTTAGGTCTAGGTACAAGTTGCCATACTTTATTTCGTGCAAATTGATTCAATTCTTCCTGCATGGCTTCTATCCAGCTGGGGTCAGCTAAAGCTTCATCTATTATCTTAGGTTCTATATGCGAGATGAATGCAGTATCAAAATGTTCATATTGAGATAGCTGGCCTCTAGTGCGAACAGGGGATTCAAAATTACCTATGACTTGCTCAGGTGGATGATTTCTATTCCACCGAAGATCAAGTCCAATGGGATTTGATTGATGTTGTTCCCCCTGAGTTGCTGGATAATTTGCAACGGCTGGATCAGCAGACGCCAATTGATTTGAATCTCTAGCTTGTGCGTCTGCTTCCTGCTGGTTAGAATTGCTCGCTGCTGATGCATCAGAAGGTAGACTTTATGTGCTTCCTGCTGGTTCACCAGCTGGTAGCGTTGATGCTTGATGAGTATCTCTCGCTACTGATGGATCAGCAGGAGATACTACTTGACAATTGCGCGCGACTGGATGTTCAGCAGGTGTACTTGATACTATTTGTGAATTGCATCCTGCTGATTGACCAGTCAATGGTTGAGCGTCGTCTGCTGGTATATTACTTTGATGCTTCGACGCTTCTACTCCAGCAGCTGGTGCACTTGTAATTCGATCCTGCTGATCCAAGTTAGTTAAATCAATAACAACTGGATTACCTGCTGGATCTTGTTGAAAATAGTTGTGCGATGTGACCACTGCTGGTTGTTCCTCTGATTCTCTTGGTGCCACGTCATCGTCTGAGTCATCAAGACTTGTTGATTCTAAACGTGAGCATAAATCGTGAAGACTTGCAGCTGAGTTGGACTTGAAGCTTGTTTCATCAAAAACTACGTGAGCAGTTTCTTCAACATTCAAGCTTCTGCTGTTGAACACTCGATAAGCTTTGCTTACTGCTGAATATCCTAAAAAGATACCTGCATCAGATTTTGGTTCAAAAGCTGTTAGATGCTTCTTTCCATTGTTGTGAATAAAACATTTGCATCCAAACACCCTGAAATAAGAAATATCAGGCTTCTTGCTATTCCAGATCCCATAGGGCGTTTTATCAAGCATCCTATTTATCATTGATCTGTTCTGAGTATAGCATGCTGTATTAACTGCTTCTGCCCAAAATTTTTGTGAAATGCCTGAATAAGCAATCATGGATCTAGCAGCTTCTTTTAAAGTACGATTTCTCCTCTCAGCTAGGCCATTTTGCTGAGGAGTTCTAGCTGCTGAAAGCTCATGCTTTATTCCAATATCATCCAGATAAGAAGATAATTTTTGATTTAAAAACTCTGTACCTCGATCACTTCTTATCCGGTTGACAGTACAAGATTTGTCATTTTGTAAACGTTTCAAAAGCTTAATCAACTGGTCAGCGGTATCTGATTTTGCTTTTAAAAACACCACCCATGTATATTTTGAAAAATCATCAATGACAAACAGGGTGTAGTTCATTCCCCCTAAGCTGGTTATAGAAACAGGACCAAAAAGATCCATATGCAAAAGCTCTAAGCTTCGGGAAGAATGTTTACCGCCTTTGGTTTTGAAAGTTGATTTGATTTGCTTTCCCAGTTGACAAGCAGCACAAATCTTTTCCTTTGAAAAAGATATTTTCGGCAGACCAGAAACCATCTCATGCGTGCTCAATTTAGCAATAGTTTTGAAGTGCAAATGGTTCATTCGCTGGTGCCACAACCAGCTCTTGGAAGAGCCAGCTGCAAGACACAGATGTTCAGACTTCACTTGCTCTAACCAGTTGATAACATAAGTGTTCCCAGAACGCTTACCCACCAACACAGTTAGACCAGTTGAATCTTGAACTGTGCACGTGTGTTGTTGAAAATTAACAAGAAAAGCTTTGTCACAAAGTTGACTGATACTAATCAAATTGTAACGCAAGTTGTCAACAACAAGTACATCAGAAATTGAAATGTTACCGTGGATAAGCTTACCCTTACCCACAGTGTTACCATATGCATTATCTCCGAAGACAATTTTCGCTCCTTTGTGAGGAATTACTTCTTTCAGCAGCTTCGGATTTCCAGTCATATGTCTTGCGCATCCGCTGTCCAGGTACCATATTTTTGATATGTCTGCTGACCTGCACGCCAGAAACTCACTTTTGGTACCCAATATTACTTGGGTCCTGATTGGATTACCCCTTTCGGGACCCAGATTTGAACAATCCTTATGGTTTTTCCATTTCTAGGATCCACGAAAGAATGTGCAAAATCACGTGCGGTTCTTTTGAGTTTTGGTTTGATATAATGATCATGTTGATCTCTCTTCTGCTGAAACTTCTTCCAACCCGATTTAACCTTCTTCGAGTTGTGCCACGACTGGTTATGAACAGATGGTTTTGGACTAGCTTTCGCTTTGTCTTTCTCCAATCGGTTCTTTAGCCAGTCAGGCTTGAAACTCTTAGGTTTTGAAAAGCCTATACCAGCTTTTCCATTTTCGTTCAGCATAGGGGAGTTCTGATTATCATATTTCACCGACTCAAAACAGTTATATATCATATCAGCTTTGCGGTTCTTTAGCCAGTCAGGCTTGAAACTCTTAGGTTTTGAAAAGCCTATACCAGCTTTTCCATTTTCGTTCAGCATAGGGGAGTTCTGATTATCATATTTCACCGACTCAAAACAGTTATATATCATATCAGCTTTGACAAAGCCCATTTTATTGAACTTGTCATATGCTGGTCGTGATTGAGTACTCGACTCTCCTTTACAGAATTCACTATCGCTGAATCCAATACCAGTCTTATCACTGGCTTGCTTTTGGTTTTCACAAATCTTTTGGAGAGTAATATTAGCTTTGTTCCAGGAGCTCAATTCTACAGTAGATTTAGCAACTTCAGCCTTGAGCTCGCTGATTTCATTTCTCAACATCTCATTCTCCGCTTGTTGCTTACTCAACTCAGTTTTTAGAATGTCAGCATCCTCTTGTTCATCAGAACTTGATTCAGCTGAACTACTCTTTAAACTTATGTTTTCAGCTTTAGCTTCCTCGAATGAATGTGAAAGCTTTCGGTACTCTTTTACCTTGTCATTAAGTGCAATGACAAGGTCATCTCGTGTAAATTCAACATTAGAGAAATCAAATACCTCATCTTCATCAGCTTGGTCAGCCATGAAGCAGTGAACCTCCTCTTGTTCACTCTCGCTTGAAGATGAGCTGCTGCTGGATGTATCTGAGTCGCTATCAGCCAGCTTTTGGTGCTTTCTTCAGCAACCAACACTTTACGATCATGCTTGCGGCTGAATCTTTTGTTGTTGTTTGTCTTTATCTTCCTGTCGCTTGATCTTTCTTTATACTTGTCCTTGGACTTCTCGACATTTCTTTCATTGTCTTCGTCGTCGCGCTTGTATCGCTCGTCTTTTCTGTAGCGATCATCAGCTCTTCTTTCTTCTCTCTTGTACCTATCGTCTTTCTTTGGTCTGTTGCAATCAGCAGCAAAATGACCTGGACGATCACAATTATAACATTTTAAATCAGTAGAGACTTTATCGGATTTGTTATAATTATTGAAAGAAGTAGTAGCAGGGTTGAAAGATCTTCTCAAGTATTTCCCAAACTTCTTAACGAAGAGGGACATGACGTCATCGGAGATTTGATCTGCTGATTTGCTCGTGCTGGGAGAGCATGGTTCAGCAGTAACAGCAGCAAGAGCTTTAGTAGGCTGGGAGGTTGAAGGCGCTTCTGATCTGGTTTCAAGCTCAAACTCATAGGCCTTTAGATTTGCAAATAAATCGTGGAGCTCCATCTTGTTCAGATCCTTGGACTCCCTCATGGCCATCGTCTTTACGTCCCACTCTCTGGGTAGAGCTCTCATTACTTTCAGCACCAACTCCCGGTTGCTATACTCCTTGCCCAAGCTGTTCAAGTCAATAATAATGGCACTGAAGCGCTCGTCGAAATCAGCCATTGTTTCGCCATATTTCATCTTTATTGCTTCATATTTTTGCTGAGCCACAGTCAGCTTGTTCTCCTTAGTTTCATCACTGCCTTCACAAATTTGGACAAGCTTTTCCCAGATCTCTTTGGCAGTAGCGCAGGTCTTGATTTTGCTGAACATATTTTTGTCTTTGTCCAGCGTCTTGTAAAGAATGTCCCTTGCTTCATATTTTTGCTGAGCCACAGTCAGCTTGTTCTCCTTAGTTTCATCACTGCCTTCACAAATTTGGACAAGCTTTTCCCAGATCTCTTTGGCAGTAGCGCAGGTCTTGATTTTGCTGAACATATTTTTGTCTTTGTCCAGCGTCTTGTAAAGAATGTCCCTGGCTACGTTGTCAAGATTAGCTTTCTTCTTGTCATCATTTGTATACTCGTGTCTATCTTTTTCAAGGAACTGAGCCTCGCCATTTGACACAGAGAACGCCAGATTTGGCTTCATAATCTTTAACGGCCCGTCAGTGATAACGTTCCACATCTCATCATCCATCGCAGCAAGATGTGCCTGCATGAGAATCTTCCAATCGTCATATTCGTCTCTGGAAAACAAAGGAATCTTATGTTGAGAGGTAGACATATTAAATGATGAAAAACGCAAAGACAATTGTTCAATAACTGAGTTTTCCCGCTCTGATACCACTTGATGGTCCCGGAAATAGGATCACTAAGCAAATAGGAGTTCAGAAGGGGGGGTTGAATGAACTCCTTCAATTTTTCTATTTCAAAGTTCTTTTAAAATGTTTGGATCTCAGTTATAAGCAAACTTCTCAGCCAACAATAAATGTGCGGAAATAGGCCGATTGGTTTGTGAACAAACAATGTGCAAACAGTAAGTAAATGCTGTAAATAAAAGATTGAGACGAGAGTTTGTTTCTGGAAGTTCGGATATAAATATCCTACGTCTCCCCTTCTTCCTCCTCGGAAGGTAACACTAGAAGACTTTGATACAAGTAGACAATCTACAAGCACCCGATCCCAAATCCAACAGCCTTGAGAACTCCTAGCACTTCACAACGTTTCACGCAGACTTCGCTGCTGGTTTACAATGATTTTGAACGTTTTACGAACTTCTTAAAAGACAGTTCGTTTATAGACTCTATCAAATATATCAATGAGAACACGAATCAAGAGACTGTAAATTGACTCGAAAGTTTATCTAATGAAGATCAAAAAGAAAAGTTCTTCGAGTCTTGAGCTTTTTGAATATTAACGTAGAGAAAGCTCTGTTTTAATTTTGGCAGCGTTATAGCAAAAGAATGAAAAGGATTTTTTTGGTTCTTCAATCACCGCTGCTGATATTTATAGTCTTCGATTGCAACGGTAACATTAACTCTCCAAAGGAAATAAATCCCGTTTGAATTACTGCCAAAAGAGTACACCGTAATCTCTGCTCCACTGCAAGGTCAAACGCTCATCCACAGAGCCAATTTGTCTTCTTTCCATTTTTGTGCAAGCATAGAGAGGAGGTACAGAAGACGCAGTAGCATCAACATCTGTCTTATCAAAGTGTAGCGAAGAAGAACTGCTGGAAGAAGATGAAGAAGACTGCTGCTGCTCCAAAGACAACTGTACACTGGGAGCAACTGAAGAAGAATTCTGAAAACTCTGTACACTGCGCAAAACCGTTCTATCCAACGCGATGGAAGAGAGAAAATCTGAAATATCTGCTGTAGATAAACTGCTAAACAAACTGTACTGAATCTGAATTGTGCAAAACTGAGACAAACGAAGAGAAAATACTGTCGGCTGGCGAGAGGCAAAACAAGAATCGGTCTCAACAATCTCTAAACCTCTACAGAAGTTGATGGAGCCAACTGGTAATAATCTTCGAGAAGCACAAAAATCAGTTACCTCCAAACAAAAATCCGCCCATCTCTTCTTTATCAGCCTAAAAAATACACTCGTTGAAGGTAGAGTGTCATCAAATTGCCGCTGACGAGGAACTTCAGAAGAAATAACCTTCCGGGGAATTTTAACCCACTTATCAGCACAAAGCTCCACCGTCCACAATCCATCAACCAAAATCATTTTCCTAATCCAGCACAACGATCTAGTGTTTGAGTTGGTTCTGGCAATTACAGCGCCTCGATCGCGTGGGCTCCCTTCAAAAATTTTAGAGCAGCAGGACTTGTTCCAGATAAGATTATGAGCTCGCGCCTCCTTCGCCAACTCCTCCAAGAAAGAAAGATAGAGGTCCGAAAGCAGCTCAATTACTTGAATATCAACAGCCGAAGAGCCTTGGCCAGGAACAAAGTTCGCCCTCCACGCATCCAAGAACTTCCACACCAAAACTGTTCTATACTTGAGCAGAATATAAAATTTCCGCTGAATGGCTTCCTGAGGAGACTTTGTTTCTCCCCAGGACAGAACTTGCTCTTCCTTCCTATACATTTCCTCAAAATTGATCGTAGCCAGTTTCTTCAGGCTAAAAGAATGAAAGAATGTAGCGACCTCATCAATTACCTGTGCCCGCAAACTCACAAGCATGTCGATGTCTGCACAAATCAAAGAATAATGCTCTTTAGCAGGATTGCCCTTAACAGGGTCTTTCTCCACCAAAACTTGCTTCCCTTTATCATTGACAGGAATACGAGGAAGACTATGTAGAAACCAGGTCCACTTCGTGACGCCTGGAATCTTTACTGATTTGCCCATCGTAATCTTAGTAATCTCCATGCTTGTAGAGGGCAGAGGAATATCAACTGGAATCGTCAAGAGAATATCATCCAGCGACATTCGCTCATCAGCACTGAGCATATCTTCAGCCGCAAACTCACAAGCATGTCGATGTCTGCACAAATCAAAGAATAATGCTCTTTAGCAGGATTGCCCTTAACAGGGTCTTTCTCCACCAAAACTTGCTTCCCTTTATCATTGACAGGAATACGAGGAAGACTATGTAGAAACCAGGTCCACTTCGTGACGCCTGGAATCTTTACTGATTTGCCCATCGTAATCTTAGTAATCTCCATGCTTGTAGAGGGCAGAGGAATATCAACTGGAATCGTCAAGAGAATATCATCCAGCGACATTCGCTCATCAGCACTGAGCATATCTTCAGCAGAGATTGGGGCCACAACTTCTTGAACCTGCTGAACTCCAACAGCAGGGGCAACATCCACAGTTGCTAAGTCTTCATCAGTGTCACTCGCAGTGACCACTGGACGTTCAGCCTCCCATTGCATAACGAGATCATCGTAAGGAAGATCAAACCAATTCTTTTCTTCAGAGACTGCTGGTTGAGCTATATCAGTAGGTGCATCAGCTGCTCGAGTTTCATCGAGCACCTGCTGAATTATCAAATCCACAGCATCAGCAGATGAGCATCTAGGCTCCTCAACATCTAAAGGCTCCGCTACCTGCTGAATAGGTATTGCCTCTTCAGCGACCTCTACCAACTCCATAGAAGAGATAGAAGAAATAGATTTCTTCTTGAAAGTCCTCTTTTTCTTAGGTACTGCTGCTCCAACATCAGCAGTAGGTCTCTTCTTTGAGACAGCCTTTTTCTTTGCTGCCCCAGTGACTTCTTCAGCACCATCTCGATCATGAACGGAGACAAATCGATGCACGGTCTTCTTAGTGAGGACCTTGGAGGCTGGGAACTCTGAGGACTCACCCAACTCCAAAGAAGGAAAAGTCGCCAACAACAGACTAATTTGAATGGCAAACCCTTTGGCTTGCTTGGACCCTGGAGATACCATCTTCTTCAGAATACTGAACAAAAACTTAGCCCAGTTCATCTTAATCCTGCAAACAACCGCCGTTATCAACGAAAACTTCTCAACCGTGATAGCATTGAAGGACCCGGCCTTCACAGAAATAGCTTTAGCCACAATATCACAGAGAAGGCGAAAGGGCATCTTCATTTGGTTCTTCCTTCCTGATAAACTGATTGGCTCACCAGACAGAGAGACGATGCTCCTAGAATCAAAAATTGCATCCTTGGGAATCTCCGATAAATCCCCAAAACCATCGACAGGAAGCTCAAAAGTTTCTGCAAACCGTTCCTCCGAGATTTCCACTAACTGACCACCCACGGTACCGATAATCACCCCACTGTGAACAGATGCATTCTCAAAGAAATCAACCAAAGCATCTTCATGAACTACTGCAGGGCATCCCAGAAAACCTCTAAGGCCGGAAGCCATAAGAGCTTCAAACATCGACACCATACCGGGGTCATCCATGCTGAGAACGGATTCAAAATCCACATGCTCAGCATTTGAGTAGAAAGAGGAAGCCATATCGATTTGTAGATAGTCGAAGAAAATGCCTGTAAAATCTTTGCAGAAGAAAATATGCGCAAGAGAAATACTATTGAAAGAAATTAAGCAAGGTAAAAGAAAATGAACAGTCAGATGGTAAATAAGTAAAGAATGCAAAGAGTTTTTGGAGAGAGAAAATGTTGATGTGACTGTTTGCATGGGAAGACACGTGTCAACCATCCGTTAGCGCGTACTGTTTTGAAAAGATTTGAAAATTTTCAAAAAGGTTTTGATCGTACGGTGAAAAGAATTTTCCAAAAATTTAATCAAATAAAGCACAAAAATAGATAACTTCGTGCCAAAGGTATATAGTCACAACTGCTGATACAGTAAGTGTAAAAACACTACTGCTGATCGATATTGCGCTGAGGGTGGCAAGTGCTGATAACTTATAAGCACCAGCAGTATACACGCAACTGCTGAGTATGTCCAGCAGCAACATGTTATGCTGACGTCACGCTTATTAAATCAGCACCTGGTTCCCCCTACGACTAATATACTCCAAACGCATGAAACACTTATTTCAGCAGGTAGGCTAGTCGTTCCCCCTGAACAACAAACCTGCTGTTGATTTAAGCAATGGCTTATCAACCTGGTTCGTGAATGCAGCATAGGGTTCTGAGTGATTGCAATTGCACTTGTGTTGTCACAGAGAATGGGAGCTTCAGAAGCATCAATGCCATAATCCTTTAATTGATGTTGAATCCACAAGATTTGTGCGCAACAACTGCCAGCAGCAAGATACTCCGCTTCAGCAGTTGATGTGGCAATTAACGTTTGCTTCTTACTGAACCAAGAGATCAGTCGATCCCATAGAAATTGACATGTACCACTTGTGATTTTGCGATCAATCCTGCAACCTGCATAATCTGCATCACTATACCCAATTAATTCAAAGCCGGAGTCTTTGGGATACCAAAGACCCACGTTGGAAGTACCCTTTAAATACTTGAGGATTCTCTTAAAAGCAATATAATGTGATTGCTTTGGGTCTGCTTGGAATCTAGCACACATACAGACAGCAAACATGATGTCTGGTCTGCTAGCAGTTAAGTAAAGCAAAGAGCCTATAATACCACAATACAAAGATACCTCAATGGCAGTTCCAGCTTCATCTTTGTCCATCTTGATCGTGGAGCTCATGGGAGTAGCTGCTGCTGAACTATTTTCCATTCCAAACTTCTTCAGCAATTCTTTAGTATATTTGGCCTGGTTAATGAATATTCCATTCTCCAACTAGCGCACTTGTAAGCCTAAGAAGAATGTCAGCTCCCCCATCATACTCATTTCGAATTTATCCTGCATCAACTTAGAAAATTTCTTGCAGAGTTTGGGGTTAGTTGAGCCAAAGATAATATCATCAACATAAATTTGAACAAGTAATACATGATCATCCTTAACAAATTTAAACAAAGTCTTATCAACTGTGCCTATAGTAAATTTATGTTCCAGCAGGAAGTTCGTGAGTGTATCATACCAAGATCTGGGTGCTTGTTTCAACCCATATAGAGCTTTATCCAGTTTGTAAACAAACTCTGGATTTGTATGATCAACGAAGCCAGGAGGTTGTGCAACATACACTTCCTCTGTCAAGATGCCATTAAGAAAAGCACTCTTGACATCCATCTGAAAGACCTTAAAGTCTTTATATGCAGCATATGCAAGAAACATGCGAATGGCTTCTAATCTAGCTACTGGTGCAAAAGTTTCATCAAAGTCTATTCCTTCCATTTG
>KQ995760.1:23513-33775 GCA_001598015.1 Dorcoceras hygrometricum | reverse complement strand
CGCCTTATGACCCCAAGTGATTCGGCAAACGGGTCAAAGTGAGACGCCTATCATGTAGAGTCTCAATGACGTTTCGAGTCGTGAGGACTAATCAGTACAACCAAGACCTCGGACTTATCCACTCGACAAATGGTAACCACTTGGAAAGTCCGAACGGAGGGTAGTTCGATAGATCACCAGGTCACTATCTATCTGCATGCTCATAACATCACAATGCTCCCTACCAATGAAACATGGTACTTCGCATCGCAGATACTAGTCTCGAACTCGGGCGGACTTATCTTCATTTTGACGGCCCAATCGACTAGGAACATGTTCAGAATACACAGTGACTATTAGATGTGTTTCATGATAGCCGTCATACCCACTATCACATCTAACATACACTTTAGTGCATTCTAGGTCTTTACTCAACGCAATTGTAAATCATCATACACACAATGAAAGTAAAGAATTCCATATGGATAAATGCGAATATCATATATAAAGATTGTTTCATACAAGAGTCTATAAACCCACACGCCACAAGTTGGCTAGTTGGGCATCTACTCTAACAGGGTCGGGGTCCTCAGGAGATACTCGAGCTCAAATGGCTTCCTCGGCACCCTAGCTTATCTCCATGACGTAGATGCCCGGGCACCTCCCGCGGCGTGGCTCCCGAGAAGGTTTCAAGGCTTCGACTAGGACTCCCGAGCTACGTGCGTATTCGTTGGTTGCTTTCGCCTTAGATGATGCAGGTAGTGCTGATGGTGGAGTGCTCGGTGCTCGGGTCCCGAGGTGATTAGTGGGGCATCACGACTTGTTTCCTTCTTTAGAGTATCCGAGGAGGATACGACTTTCCTTATTTGCCTAACAAAACCCCCGGGAATCACGGAGAAGATCTCGCCCGCCAGAGATATCCGCACCTCTCTAACGACTTAGCCCCTCTATAAATACCCCCCAGGTTTGTCTTTCAGATTCATTCACTCATTCTCGCACACTCTCGCACACAGTCATATTTGCTCTCATTTGCTCTCGCGCGCACGACTGACTTAAGCATCGGAGGGGCTTCGCCGGACACTCTTCCGGCGCCCTCTGACGAGTGTTCGTTGGTTACAGGTATACGGACGCACTCTCCAGTTCCCGACGCCCGACGTGCCCGAGGTCCTCGACGTGGTTATAGTTCGCCGGCTAACTATTTGGTTACATCAAATGCCATTACCTTTAAAGCTTGTAATCAGTGAAATGTTAGTTAACAAAAGATAATAGCATTTTGTCTAAAGTTTGTAATCAGTGAAATATTGTTAACAAAAGATAATAGGATTTTATAACAAGGTGAATAAAATTAGCGAATAAATTAACCCGTTGCTGTTAAATTTCTTTATTTCTTTTTGGAAAATTTAGCGTTGGATGGGGGCTTATATAACTTTTAAATGGGTGAATTTTGTTGTTCGCGTAAGTAATCATACACAAATTATAGAATCCTATTACCTCTAAAATTTGCAATCAGTTTATTCAGGTAACAAACGAGAATAAGATTTACTAAATATATATATTATAAGATTTTTGGTTCATTTGATTATATGAAAACAATGGTGCGATTAATATAATATTTGAGTTGATTTGGAATTGCAATTAATAAATAGTTATAGATTTAATTTGATTGCTTAAATATTTGGGATTAAATTATTACTATAATTTTAAATAAATAAATATATTGTATTTCCAGTGACCAATAGTATAGAATCAAATAAACCAGGTAATAATAATTTCTCAGCATCAGGGTATCAAACCATAATCTGGTCAAACATAAGATGTAATCATTGTCAAAACTGACGTAAATATTACTCCAACACAACAATAATTCTTTAAATTTATTTCAACATATAGGATAATATAAGGTTTATGTTAAATATGTTATATGATTGGGGTTGAATATTGTGTTGTTTTTAATAAGGTTTGATAGAAATATAGGATCGAAAGCCCGATCTGGATCACAACACGAAAGCGTTTGGATACCACTTGATAGGGTCGTAAAACACGGTTTAGAGTTTAGAGGGGGTGAATAAACTTTTTTTAAAAACTTTTGTGTTTTACTTCAAAACGATTTGGGATTAGCTTCGTCAAAGCTAAGTCATGTACTCAATTCGATCTGCTGTTCTAGCGAAATAAATAACTTTTATGGAAAGATCATAGTTGATCAGTGAACTAAAAAGAACTTTATATGCAAACTGAAATAGTAACAGATGAGATAATCGAGTTTGTTTATGGAAATTAGAAACAAAGCTTTTACGTCTCTCCTTCTTCCAAAATAGAAGGATTTTCACTAGAAAACTTTGATGTATAATACACAGTATCCTAATCCCAGTCAGACAGCATCCAATCTGAACTCCTAGTCACACTCGACAAACAACTTGCAGGCTGTGAAATCTCAAATGCAGCACGCAGGCTGTGAAACAAATATGAGAAAGGCTTTTGATAATGTAATTTGTTCAATACAAAGTCTATGGTATTCAGCACTCACCTGAAATACTTTACAGAAGATTCAAATAAAAAACAATGAAAAGCAATCTTTTGATTGAAAAAAATTCGCAGGTGCAGTTGCCTAGATTGCGTTTGTTTAAAATCGTCGTGTATCACCCGTATCTCATCTCTAACTTTTCATCACTTCTATTTATACTCTCACGATTCAAACGGTAATAAATGTATCCAGTAGATTCATATTTTGGATCCTTGTCTATGCATTTAATGAGAATTTAATGATCGTCCTTTGATCCGTACAGCTCCATTAAATGTTTCCTCAAAGTAGCAAATCACGTATTCGGCTTGACTCTGACACATATGATATTATGCTAAAAAGCATATTTGCTACAAGCCTTTTGTCAAGTCATTGCCTCGAAGATTGCTCAGTTCAAGCCACGTTTTATCATCCGGACCTAGACAGGATCGAAAAACTGATCGCGCCTAAGCTGATCAACACAGAGCAAGGCCGGCATGATCTGAACGAATAAAAACATGAGCTGCAATAGCTCTGGTTATTGAAAGATTTTTAACATCGACAAATAGATCGGGTATGGTAATAAATCATGTGGAACTAACCCGAAGTACTCTCTCGAATTGAATATGATGGTTAAAATATGCGATGCACATAAATAACGATGTATGCTGAAAGCTGTAAATAACTCATCTATTTGTTTGTGGAAGTTCGGAGCTCAATCTCCTACATCTCCCCTTCTTCCATTGTTGGAAGATTTCCACTAAAAGACTTTGATTATTACAGCTTCTGTAACAATCCAATACCAACACCCGCGACTATGAGAACTCCTAGCACTCCGCGCTATGGATCATCTCGTAGGCTGTGTGAACTGCTTCACTATGAACATGTTTCACGTCTCTGTTCAAATACTACAAATACTAAGTTTAACGTCTTCGTGCAAAGACAGATTAAATTTGATTTTGTTTACACATTTACTCTAATATTTTCGCTCATGCTCTCGAATATGTGAGTGAACGTGTGTATGTGTGTGAGATCTAATATATTTTAGCTCAGCTCTCACTTTTATTTCCTCACACACTGGAAAGTGCTTCTTCAAAGCTGATAGATTAAGTAGTCGACATTGACGATGATGCTCCTATGATCTGATTGTCGACAGCTTCGTCCTCTATGTTTTCTTCCATCTCTTCTTTGTTGTCTCTTTTATCTCACAATATACACTCTATATGCCTCACCGTGTACCTCGCATCACCTATTTTCTCTTACTTTAATCTTAAGTATATGTAGAATTTGATGAATTATGACCGTTTGATGATTACCATATTGGTGTCTGTCAATCTGATTTTTAGCCATGACATAATGCTTTTTCCTCTTTTGGCTTTCAACGGCTCTTTCAGCTTGGAAGAAGTTCAAAGCTTTCAGCCAGACAAAGTGTAGTTTGTCCTTGCTTGTTCTGTTCACTTCTCATATGGTCTAACTTACTTTTCTTGACCAGCTCTGGCCTTATCTTCTATGTTGTTCCTCTGAGCTGGTCCTCTGAGCTGATCCTCGAGTTGGTCATCAACTGAGACTTGTTATGTTCTGCTCTTTGACTCAATCTTGCTTCTTATTCTTCTAAACGGATCGTCTCTCTCAGATGATCCACTACAAAGATTTTTCTTGTTTTTGCTCTAAACTGTTTGATTTCTTCATTATTTTGCTCTGAGTTGTTTCGTTCTTCTCTATGTTGCTCTGAGCTATTTTGTTCTTCATTAAGCTCTAAGCTTTGCTGCTGTGATCTAGTCTGTGTTGCTCCAGTTCGTTTAGCTCTGAGCTGATATTGACGATACTTCCATTTCGTTCAGCTCTGAGCTGCTTCAACACTGTTCTGATTTTGTCTGTGCTGCTCCAGCTTGGACTAGTTCTGCTGTTTCAGCTTAGACTTCTAAGTTGATCTGATCGATGCTCCAGTCCGTTCTTATTTTAGCTGAACTGATTTTCTTCCTTGCTGAATACAACTCTTTGTTTATACAGCGTAGTTCTTCAGCTCGTAGCTCTTGTATGATATGATATTGCTTCCAGCTAAGACCTACATAATCGAGTAGATCGTCAGTAACATAACATCAAGTTTTGTGTTCATCAAAATCCATATTTGATCTATTACACGGATCCAATAGACTAAATCTGATTTACGTAGCTCCACTGACTCTGTTCTCCTCTTAAAATGGCTCGAAGCTCTGCTCTGATCTGATTTCCCTTCTAAACTGGTTCAATAATGAGTTGTTCTTACTAGTCTAATCTGATCTGAACTGTTTTAAAGACTGAGTTGATTTCGCTTAGCCTGATCTGGTTTTTTGCGTTCCCTATGCCTGATTTGATCCGATAACCTCTAAGTTGATTTTTGTTTTCACCAAAACTTAGAATATTTTTCCATCCCTTTTTGGTAATGACAAAACCTAGAGCTGAATACAAAGAATAATTTCTATTTAAAATTTCATCATCAGCATCTAAGCCTCTCTTCAGCTATGTAACCCTCAAAGGTTTAGGGATACTGCTCATCGTGGACTCACAACTCCTTTTAACACGAAGAACACATTCTAGGACTTACACATCGAATCATGGTAAAGCGTTTAGAAACTGTTAGAGTAGATGCCCGGATAGCTAACTATTTGTAGTGGGCTTTGTTGACTCTTATTATAAAATGATCTTAATCATTATAAAATTTACAATTTCATGGCATTCTTTATCTTTATTATAGTTTCAAACTTGTTGAATAAAGACCTTAAATGTACTATAGTGTATGTTAGATGGATAGTGGAGATGACTATGATGAATTACATCTAATAATCATTGTGCATTATAAACGAGTTCCTGATCAATTGGACCGTCCAAAACAAAGATAAGGGCAGCGATGCAAATTAACACGTTACATTGGTAAAGATCATGTAAATGTTATGAGGATGTAGATGGATTGTGACCTGGTGATCTATTAAACTACTTTCATTCGAACTCTTCAAGTGGTTATCATTTATCAAGTGGATTAAGTTTGAGGTTTTGTTTGTACATGATGAGTCCTTTTTTACTCAAAACATAATTGAGAATCTATATGATAGGGTCCTCACTTTGACTCATTTATCGATTCCGTGAAGTTCATCAGTGACGGGATTGGGTGATGTCACGATTCATGTAGGAGTCGATGCTTTATCATGGAGGATTCACTGCTTGCCTAAGTGCGTGGATAGCCTATGCTATCTGAGGAGATAATAGTATGACAAATCTCTGGCCAGAGTACTAGGTGTGCTTTAGTGTAATGGGTTTACCTAATTTTACATACGATGTCGCTATTTGATCTCCAAGATGTAATGCATGGCTATCGAATCTATAACAACTCTAGATTTATCAAAGGTTGTTGATTCGATCGAGATATTGATCTCAAGGGATAATACTGTACACTAACCATTATCTACTGGCTCTTGCAGACACTATAAGTGATACCTAGAGAATGAATGGGAGATGTTGCTAAACGTTTTATTATGGTTCGATGGGTAAGTTAGAGAATATGTTCTCTTAGTCACACGGAATTGTGAGACCATGGCTACCTGTATCTCTGAGCCATTGAGGGTTACACAAGTACTGGTTTACTAATTACCGTACGTATATGTTGCTCAAATTGTTTAGTATGGTGGAATGGAGAATTGGAGTATAACTTTCGAAATCAGTGAATGGAAGTAGAAGTGCCATATTTTAGAATTAGTGGCCTGGGAATTTGATTCCACCTCAGTTTTCATGCTGAACGCATCTATGATATATTATTACTGATCGGGATTATGATGGCACCACAAAGATGAACTAGAAACTAATGTGCAATGAACTTGGGCTTGCCAAGGCCTATCAAGAAAAATTTGAGCTCATGAAATTCTATAAATATGGAGAATGGGGGTGCATTCTTAACACAATCTGTCAGGCCTCGTGCTCACAACAGAGTAAAAACCCAAACATATGCGGAAGCTTAACAAAAAGTGGGTAAAATTTTTGCTTTTAGGCCCGACGGTTTAAAACATATAATTTAAAATAGAACAATACTCAAAATAAGTTCCCAGTTTACAAACCAACAAAAGCAAGTATAGCATCAATACAAATAAACGTATCAGACTCCACATCAGAATACAACAACGAAGCACAGGGCATCTCCCCGGATACTAGACTGATACATATATATATGCTATACGCTACTGGGACACTCAACCACCTCCTGGGGCACCGCCAGCTGGGTTACCTCCTCGACCAGCTGTATGACTTGGACAACACAACAGGCAACAAACAAACCAAGCCCCGGAGGGACATGGGGTCAAACCCCAGTACGGAGAGCAACTATAAATCAGCAGTAAACAGCAAGAATAAAATACAGATGCTATGCATGGGATGCTGGACAACAACAAATGACTCCAACCGAAAAGGAAGTCAAGGAACTCAATGCACAGCTCAGCTGAATCTTCTACAACGGTGGCCACTGGATGTGTTCCAAGTGTGGTAATGAGCAACTCGCCGGGACACAACACCCGAATATCGGATGCATCAAACAACTCGACCTGCGGTTGCCCAACCTATGAACTGTGGTAGTTAACCACTCGGCGCATAGGGGCTAACATAACCCAGCAGGAGATGAGAGTGCGGTATTGCCGCTCGCCCTCGCATCCTGGTAAGAAACAGAGCAAGAACAATGAAGCAATGGCTGCAAAAGCTGAAATGAGATGCTAATATGTGTATGCAACATGCTGGAAAATAACAAGCATAATCATATGCGCAACAGCCAATGCACAACACAATAAACATAGTCATCTCATAAAAAAAGTGCCTCACAAAGCATCAACACACGGCAGCCAACCAACCAGCAACTACCATTTTATCCAAGCCATGCCTATGCTGCATTTACAAGCTCAACCCGTACCTTATTTCTGCTAAATGCTCACCACCACAAGGTTCACGAAATCTGCGTCCTGAAATCTGTTAAATCACACGCATGAACAATTCAGAACGAGCCAGCAAACTCACGGAAATTCACAATAAAACTCACGGCCAACCACTAAAGTTCACGGCTAGAAATTCATACACAATCCAGCCCTCAATCCTACCCAAACAACTAACTAGGAAGCTTAAAACAAGGCTAGGAGCAAGATTCACCAACTAAACCAAAAGGCTACCTGCACCCGTATGAAAAGCACGCACACACAGAAGCTTCGAGCTTACAATCCAGCCAACTATAGCTTCCAAAATGGGTACGAGATGAAATATCTTTCCAAGAGGAGTCCAACGCTACCTCGAACGTGAAAAACGGTGGCCGGAATCGACGGTAAAGTCACCGGAAAGCTCACGGTGAACAGTGCCAAGGGTTTGGAAAACAGAGAACGAAGATAAGAAATATTTGCTAAGTATGGGATCTGGTTTCTCAATAATTGAAGGCCAAAGCTTCCAATATATACACGCTAGAAGTCTGGATATAATGCCCACCGACAGAAACAGCTTTCAAGAATTCTAAATGCGCAACAGATCCCACCAAAAACCAACACATGCGCTAAACCACGGTGAAATCTGAACACAAACAACGTGGGAACCAAAACGACGTCGCACAGGTGAAATCTGAATGCTAGCTGTCAGGCCCCGTGCTAATTACCAACAATTAACACAATAAAAGCGCATAATTACGGAAGCTTAAAATCAGGGCTTAAAAATTTTTCGAAATACAAAGGCCTGAACTTCAAATCATTCATTCAAAATATTCGATATTCAAAATAGAAGTTTACTCAACTCGATACAGCAAGTAACCACATAAATCAATTCAAAATACAGATCCCCCAAATACAATAAAACACGGGGCATCCCCCGGTTCAATACATATCATAAGTAAACTGGGACTCAGGGATGCGGGGATCGACCAACTGAACTTCCACTCGGTCCAGCTTGGTTACCTGAAACTCCTGCAAATGGGTAACACAGACCCAAACAACAAAAGCAGGAAAAGAAAATACGAGGTCAAGCCTCAGTACGAAGAGCTATCAAAGCAGTAAACATGCAACAAGCTATAATCAAAGCTATGAATGCATGAGGGCTATCAAAAAGTCGGATAGCTAGCCCAGTCTATCAACTGGCAACTCAAACCAAGCCTCTATACCACGCACAGCCAATCAGCCGGTGGAAATCATCGGTCCGTGATCATCGGGGCCCGTCAACCCATCACAGCTCGGTGGGGACCCTCGAATCCGGTAGTCACCACTCCGACGATAGCGTTGGACTTTTCGGACACGACTCAACAGCCGGCCAGTCACAACGTGGCACCCAATCAGGTAATCAAATCAATTTATCAATTCAGGCTCAAGATGTATGCATGAATGCCATTCAATAATCAATGCGAAATGCATACAATTCATTTCATGAAACAGAATATAGAACTCAATCAATTCCACAAACTGTAACACGTATAAACACAGAATTCACATCAGCAAATCCATAACATCGATCACAACCATGTTCACGCCTAAACTGCTAAGAGTTGCTCAATTCGTACCTCAATTCCTCAATTTACCTAACAGATTTCCTCCTGGCTCAAATCACGCAGCAGGTCACTTCCTGGAAGCTGAAATCTGTTACAACACAGCTAATATCTTAGCTAAATTCTTAATCATCAACACGTTAAACCTACTGCCAGAAGTTACTCCAAATTCTACACTTCCACGAAGGCAATAACTACTAAAACCGAGCTCAACTACAAGAATTGCTCACCCAAACAGCTCACGCTAGCAGCAGAACGCTCGCACAGGCTTTCCTCAAAAGCTTCGAAGTCCAACAACTTCGCGTTTCCACTTCCAGCGCAAATCAACTACTCAAATGGGTAGCAAACTAAGGATCGAAGCAAGGGGAATCCATCGCCACTAAGATCTTCAAAAACAGAGGCTGGGATCGACAGGAAATGGCGATAGAAGAAGATGGTGAACAGTAACTCGTCGAGGGTTTGAAGGAGAAGAGATAAGAGATATCTGGCTCAAAATATTTCTAAGTGTCGAACGACACTTCTACTTATAATCTCTCCAATCCAGCATCTGCTGATTATCTAAGCAGCCGACAAAACCAGCAGGTAACGATCAGCAGATACTAACTCTTTCTCTTCAATAAAATCAGCAGAAGCAAACAAAAGCATTCGTGCGAAAGAACCTCAAAACGACATCGTTCCAACTTATCTAAACGACGCCGTAGCAACCATCAGCAGACAACAGCTCTCGCAATCCAAAACAACTAAGAGCTGCTGACAGATCTCTCTCTAATACAATCTATCTGCTGGTTGCGAGAAATCATTCAAAACGACGACGCATCTACTAATCCAAACGACGTCACTTCTCAACATTCGTATTTGCGCGCCTGCTGATCAGCAGTAACCAACGCAACTCAAACTACTACCAGCAGCAAGTAATACGTCACGCCTACGTCATCATATCTATCGGCAGCTCTCAAACCATCTGCTGATCTCTCTTCACAAATGCATCTGCTGAATTCAATAGTCAACATTCCAAAACGTTGACTAACACGCGTCACTTCCCCACTCAATCTCACACTACGCGCGATGTCTACCAGCAGCAGCTTCAATTCAAACCAAAACCAGCAGATCTTCATGCGTCACGCTGACGTCATCTCTGCTGATTCAAAACCCATCAGCAAGAGCTACAGTACCGTTGACCAGCGTTGACTTTACCCAAAAAAAAATCGATATTTCTCATTCTTTACTAGTGCTGCTGCTGAGGAAATCGGCAGGAACCACAAT
>KQ995760.1:0-18520 GCA_001598015.1 Dorcoceras hygrometricum | reverse complement strand
ACTACGCTACGCGCGATGTCTACCAGCAGTAGCTTCAATTCAAACCAAAACCAGCAGATCTTCATGCGTCACGCTGACGTCATCTCATTCAAAACCCCACTCAATCTCACACTACGCGCGATGTCTACCAGCAGCAGCTTCAATTCAAACCAAAACCAGCAGATCTTCATGCGTCACGCTGACGTCATCTCTGCTGATTCAAAACCCATCAGCAGGAGCTACAGTACCGTTGACCAGCGTTGACTTTACCCAAAAAAAAATCGATATTTCTCATTCTTTACTAGTGCTGCTGCTGAGGAAATCGGCAGGAACCACAATCTTTACACAATTCCTCAAAAAAGTACGTGATTAATCCCCAAATCAAAACGATTAATCACTAATTCAATTTCTCAATCCTCACACTAGCGCTAAAAGCTGGACACTAAAAGCTGGTCGCCCAAACAAGCGCTGAAATCTGGTAACACGCTAACACTAACACAACAACGCGGGAGAAATCTGCATACGTCATCAAATCTTGTCCAATCGCCAAACGTTGAAACACGCTACAGGAGAGTTGACCAATCGTTGACATATGTTCCCACACTCGCAACACAAACAGATCTCATGCAAAACAGATCTCACGCAAAAACAGATCTCTCGCAAGCGCTAAGCAAAACGACACCGTTCTTACTTATCCAAACGACAGCGTATGAAGCAAAACGCGCCGCAACGCTAAGCGCCCAGATTTCACAAACTTCGAACAGATTTCTCAACCCGAACAGATCTCACAACCCAGCAACGCTTACGTCATCCACACAACGTTAACACGCGATGCTGACGTCATCAAATCTGCTACAAGATTTCACCAAAATTTCGAAAATCTCAAAAAATTTCCAGAATTGTTCCGAATGTGATTCCCGACCCGAAAATGCAACCCAAACATTCAAAATGAAATCTAAATCACCAGAAATCACTAAAACCCGATTAATTCAAAAATTAATCCTTAATACAATTTCCAGATCTCACATTTCTCCCCCACTAAAAAGGATTTCGTCCTCGAAATCAACAACAATTCAAATACCAATCAACTACTCAAATGGGTAGCAAATTAAGGAGCGAAGCAAGGGGAATCCAGCGCCACTAAGATCTTCAAAACAGAGGCTGGAATCGACAGGAAATGGCGATAGAAGAAGATGGTGAACAGTAACTCGTCGAGGGTTTGAAGGAGAAGAGATAAGAGATATCTGGCTCAAAATATTTCTAAGTGTCGAACGACACTTCTAATTATAATCTCTCCAATCCAGCATCTGCTGATTATCTAAGCAGCCGACAAAACCAGCAGGTAACGATCAGCAGACACTAACACTTTCTCTTCAATAAAATCAGCAGAAGCAAACAAAAGCATTCGTGCGAAAGAACCTCAAAACGACACCGTTCCAACTTATCTAAACGACGCCGTAGCAACCATCAGCAGACAACAGCTCTCGCAAGCCAAAACTACTAAGAGCTGCTGACAGCTCTATCTCTAATACAATCTATCTGCTGGTTGCGAGAAATCATTCAAAACGACGACGCATCTACTAATCCAAACGACGTCACTTCTCAACATTCGTATTTGCGCGTCTGCTGATCAGCAGTAACCAACGCAACTCAAACTACTACCAGCAGCAAGTAATACGTCACGCCTACGTCATCATATCTATCGGCAGCTCTCAAACCATCTGCTGATCTCTCTTCACAAACGCATCTGCTGAATTCAATAGTCAACATTCCAAAACGTTGACTAACACGCGTCACTTCCCCACTCAATCTCACACTACGCGCGATGTCTACCAGCAGTAGCTTCAATTCAAACCAAAACCAGCAGATCTTCATGCGTCACGCTGACGTCATCTCTGCTGATTCAAAACCCATCAGCAAGAGCTACAGTACCGTTGACCAGCGTTGACTTTACCCAAAAAAAAATATTTCTCATTCTTAACTAGTGCTGCTGCTGAGGAAATCGGCAGGAACCACAATCTTTACACAATTCCTCAAAAAGTACGTGATTAATCCCCAAATCAAAACGATTAATCACTAATTCAATTTCTCAATCCTCACATTCTCCCCAACTTAAGAGATTTCGTCCTCGAAATCAAAGGCAGACACAGAGAAGAACACAACAAACACGCAATTCAGCACCAAAAATTCGAAACAGCACAAAGGTTTACCTGGAAATTATGAAATCTCAGCGTTCAAACAGGTGAGGCCATTCCTGCCTCATAAATAAAGCAGTAGCTGGATACAAACACGCTACCAGCTTTCACTTAACACAACGCATCCAGACTTCACTAAAATGACGGTGTTTGATCTCCTGCGTTACAATTACATGCTACGACTGATTTTCGCCATCGACCAGCTGCTAGCTCACAAAACCAGCTTTTACCCAAAATCTCAAAAATTCGAAAACTTCCAGAATTGTTCTAAGTGAGCAATTGACCCTAAATTACTACTAAAACATTCAAACAGAGATCTTAAACCACCAAGATTCTCTAAACACCGATTAACTCCAAAAAATTAATCTTAAACACAATTCCAGGTCTCACATTTCTCCCCCACTAAAAAGGATTTCGTCCTCGAAATCAACAACAATTCAAATACCAAAACACAGCAGCAAGATACAAACAGGAACTCGCCCAACACAGGACAAGAGTTCAAGATAACTGAGCAAAAAATTAACGACAACTAGGGAAGAAATACAAGCAAAAACTACAACCTACTGGAAAATATAGCCCAACGGCTACTCAAACAGATGCGGCCACTCGCGCTGCATCTTTTCTTCCAGCTCCCAAGTAGCTTCTTCTCTTCCATGTTTGCTCCACTGCACCATTACCAAAGGAATGGTCTTATTCCTCAACTGTTTCTCTTTTCTGCCAAGGATTTGCAAAGGATATTCCTGATAGCTCAACGACTGATCTAGCTCTACCTCGTCAGTTCCAATTACATGAGACGGATCTGGCTCATACTTCCTCAACATGGAAACATGAAAGACGTCATTTAGAGAAGATAACTCAGACGGCAACAACAGACGATACGCCAAAGGGCCAATCCTCTCGACAATCTCATACGGATCAACGTAACGAGGGGCTAACTTCCCTTGCGTCCAAAGCGCATCACACTACGAAATGGAGAAACCTTGAGAAATACACGATCACCAACCTGAAACTCAAGAGTTCGACGCCTCTTATTCGCATAACTGGCTTGGCGATCCTGGGCAGCTTTCATCCGCTGTCTGATTAGATCGACATGATCTTTCATTTGCTGCACAAAGTCAGGGGCAGATAGCTGCTTCTCCCCCACTTCTTCCCAACAAACTGGCGATCTGCACTTCCTGCCATACAAAGCCTCAAAAGGCGCCATGTAAATCGTAACTTGGTAGATATTATTGTACGAAAACTCAATTAAAGGCAACGCATCTTGCCAGCTACCTCCGAAATCCAACAAAACAGCACGCAACATATCCTCCAACGTCTGGATAGTTCGCTCAGATTGGCCATCTGTCTGGGGGTGATACAAGGTACTCATCGCCAATCTGGTTCCCAAAGCTGTTTGCAAAATCTTCCAAAACCTGGAGGTAAACCTCGGATCTCGGTCGGACACGATTGAAACAGGCACATCGTGAAATCTAACAACAAAATCAACGTACAGCTTCGCCATATTCTTCAACGAGAAGGTCATCCCATAGGGAATGAAGTGTGCAGACTTCGACAAACGGTCTACAACCACCCAATAGCATCGCATCCTCTGCTGGTACGAGGCAGATGCGTCCAAAACCTGGAGGTAAACCTCGGATCTCGGTCGGACACGATTGAAACAGGCACATCGTGAAATCTAACAACAAAATCAACGTACAGCTTCGCCATATTCTTCAACGAGAAGGTCATCCCATAGGGAATGAAGTGTGCAGACTTCGACAAACGGTCTACAACCACCCAAATAGCATCGCATCCTCTGCTGGTACGAGGCAGATGCGTCACAAAATCCATAGCATTGTGCTCCCAATTCCATTGGGGCACCTCTAAACTCTGCAACAGACCACCAGGTCTCATCCTTTCGGCCTTTACCATCTGGCAATTCAAACAACGAGCAACGAAACCAGCAACGTCACTCTTCAGGCCTGCCCACCAAAAGTGCGGCTTCAAAGCATGGTACATCATCCGTGCACCAGGATGAACACTATGTCTGCTGCAATGCGCCTCACGAAGGATCTCCTCCTTCAAATCAATCAAATTGAGCACAAACAACCTGCCACGAAACCTCAAGCAACCATCGGACGAGACGGAATAATCCTCAAGTTCGCCAGCCCTGACTTTCATCTTCAACTCGTGGATAGACGGATCGGTCCTCTGAGCTGCTCGAATGCTAGAAACAATCTGCGGTTCCACTTGGAACGATGAAACCATCACACAATCCTCAGCCGGGTAAAATCTCCAACCCGTAGTGTTAAGATGATCTTGGTCCTTGGAGATGTACAACGAGGCAAGCATCTCACAAGCCTTCCTGCTCAAAGCATCAGCCACTACGTTCGACTTCCCAGGCTGGTATTTAATCTCAAAATCAAAGTCCTTAAGTAGCTCCATCCATCGACGCTGTCTCATGTTCAAGTCAGGCTGCGAAAATAGATACTGTAAACTTTTGTGGTCGGAGTACACCACAAACTGCTCGCCATACAGGTAGTGACGCCAGATCTTTAACGCAAAGACCACCGCCGCTAACTCCAAATCATGAACTGGGTAACGAGTCTCGTGCGGTTTCAACTGCCGTGAGGCATACGCAATGACTCTACCATTCTGCATCAGCACACAACCCAATCCATTAAGCGAAGCGTCAGAACAAACCATGAAACCACCTGAACCGGACGGCAGAGCCAACACAGGCGCAGTAGTCAACTTTTCCTTAAGCAGTTGAAACACATTCTCACACTGCTCAGTCCAAACAAACCTCTTGTCCTTCTGGGTCAATTGGGTCATCGGCTTTGCTATACTAGAGAATCCCTCAATGAAGCGACGATAAAAGCCAGCCAGACCTAAGAAACTGCGAATCTCAGACACATTTCTCGGGAGCTCCCAGTTCAAAACAGCATCCACTTTACTGGGATCCACAGAAATGCCATTCGCTGAAATGACATGACCCAGAAATACCACGCGATCTAACCAAAACTCGCACTTGGAAAATTTTACATACAACTGTTGCTCTCTCAACCTCTGAAGAACCATTTCCAAATGCTCCTTGTGCTCCCTCGGAGTCTTCGAGTAAACCAAGATGTCGTCAATAAAAACAATCACAAACTGATCTATGAACTCTCTAAAAACTCGGTTCATCAGATCCATGAAGACTGCAGGCGCGTTTGTCAACCCAAACGGCATCACCAAAAACTCAAAATGTCCGTACCTCGTACGAAACGCAGTCTTCGCGACATCTTGTTCCCTCACTCTGAGCTGATGGTACCCGGAACGAAGATCAATCTTAGAATACACCGCAGAACCTTGCAACTGATCAAATAGATCATCGATTCTCGGCAACGGGTACTTGTTCTTGACAGTGGCTTTATTCAACTTGAGAAAATCAATGCACATCCGCATTGAGCCATCCTTATTCTTCACAAACAAGATGGGCGCTCCCCACGGTGACATACTAGGGCGAATAAAACATTTCTCCAGCAAATCATCTAACTGTACCTTGAGTTCTCTCAACTCCGCAGGCGCCAGACGATACGGGGCATAAGAAATCGGAGCTGTGCCAGGCACCAGCTCTATGCTGAAGTCTATCTCCCGCCTCGGAGGAAAACCAGGAATCTCCTCCGGAAACACGTCGGGGAAGTATCGCACCACAGGAACGTCACTAAGCTGAACACTGGAAGAAGAAGACGCATCCAAAGCATAGATCATAAATCCAGCATTTCCCAAAGACAACAAACTAAACATATTCATCGCGGAAACCAACGGAATCTTCGATCGCGAATCCTGGCCGTAGCCCACTTCTAGCCAAACAAAGGCCTAAAGCGCACAATCCCATGGAAGCAGTCCACGGAGGCCCTATAGTTGGACAGCACATCCATTCCAACTATGCAATCAAAATCCCAAAGCATCAAACGGATCAAGTTTGCTAACTTCATCGCGGAAACCAACGGAATCTTCGATCGCGAATCCTGGCCGTAGCCCACTTCTAGCCAAACAAAGGCCTAAAGCGCACAATCCCATGGAAGCAGTCCACGGAGGCCCTATAGTTGGACAGCACATCCATTCCAACTATGCAATCAAAATCCCAAAGCATCAAACGGATCAAGTTTGCTAACAAAACATGCTCACCAAACAGCAACACACCATTCAACAAAACCTCCTGGGAGAACAGGCTCATACCACCAGGGGTAGAAACAGAAACAGCATCGCGCAAAGGGACGGTACACAGACCATGCTCAACAACAAACGAATCAGAAATAAACGAATGCGATGCACCGGTGTCAAACAACACACGAGCAGGAAAGTCAAAGACTAGACATGTACCTCCAATCACTCGGCTCGATGTCTCCTCGGCCTGCTCCCTCATGATAGCGTTAACCTGGGCATGCTGGGGTCCTGGAAAGAAAGGCTGAGATGACTGCCCAAAGAGCGAAGGGCCAGGCTGCTGAAACGGTCTAAATGGAGTCTCACCCACACGGGGCTGCTGAAACTGCTGCGAACGGCCCCTAGATTGTCCCCCACGACCCTGAGGCTGGGCCGCGGTCTGTTGTGATCCAGCTGACGGACATACTCTCGCAAAATTCCCGTACTGACCACAAAGGTTGCAGGAGCCCTGTACACCTACACACTGCATGGAAGGATGCTTTCCACCGCAAAAGCCACAAAACTCAGTCCGAGATCCACTGCTACTCGAACTGCCTGAATCGGAAGACCCTAAACCAGACTTTTTATTGAATTGCTGACCGTGGGGTCGAAACGTCTGGCGGCCGGACTGCTGAGCCACCTGCTGCTGCTGCTGGGGATAATGAGCGGACTGAGAACTCTGAGACGACTGAGCTCCCTGACCAACAGGTCTACCACCCTGCAATGCCTGCGCTACCTGCGCTCTACGCGTACGACGGCTCCTCATGCCCTCCTCAATGTTGATAGCACTATCAACGGCCTCAGCATACGACTTGGGCTTGCTCGTCAAAACACTTTGGTACAACTCTTCATTCAAGCCCTCTACGAATCTGGTACTCTTGGCCCTCTCCCGTCCAGCAACATGCGGAACATAAGCTAACAACACAGAAAACTTACGAGCATACTCGCGCACAGTCATCGAGCCCTGCTCCAAAAACTCAAACTCCCGCTCACGGGCAGCCACATAAGAATCGGGGATATACTCCTGCCTGAAGGTCTCACAGAAAGTGTCCCAAGTGATACCAACTCCAGTCTCCACTAAGGTACTAAACGCGCCTCGCCACCAGTGCTCTGCGGCCTTCCTCAGCAACAAAGTCACTAACCTCAACCGGAGTTCATCGTCATACTTAGCCCGATCAAAAAGATGAATGACATTATGGAGCCACGAATCAGCATCCTCAGTCGACTCGTCGCCATTAAAAACAGGAGGCTTCATCCTCCGAAACCGATCTATAACAACATCCATTCTCTCCACCGGAGCCGGCGGAGCCTCAGCTTCCCCTTCTTCTCTACTCTCATGAGTATGACTAGGAGCACTATACTGATCCTCATTCTGACCTCCTGAATCCTGGAACTGCCCCCTACCTCTACCATGACGTCTAGGCGGCATCTAAAATACACTCAACAGGATAAGGAAAAACAGAACAGATACAACATAGAAAGCATATAACACAAATATGCAGCACGTAGTCACATAAGTCAAGCACATGCAACACACACAGCACTGTGCCTAGACTCAAGTGTGATCAAAGAAATTGATCTTATCCCAGCTTAAGCTCTGATACCAAAAATGTCAGGCCTCGTGCTCACAACAGAGTAAAATCTGACCTCCTGAATCCTGGAACTGCCCCCTACCTCTACCATGACGTCTAGGCGGCATCTAAAATACACTCAACAGGATAAGGAAAAACAGAACAGATACAACATAGAAAGCATATAACACAAATATGCAGCACGTAGTCACATAAGTCAAGCACATGCAACACACACAGCACTGTGCCTAGACTCAAGTGTGATCAAAGAAATTGATCTTATCCCAGCTTAAGCTCTGATACCAAAAATGTCAGGCCTCGTGCTCACAACAGAGTAAAAACCCAAACATATGCGGAAGCTTAACAAAGAGTGGGTAAAATTTTTGCTTTTAGGCCCGACGATTTAAAACATATAATTTAAAATAGAACAATACTCAAAATAAGTTCCCAGTTTACAAACCAACAAAAGCAAGTATAGCATCAATACAAATAAGCGTATCTGACTCCACATCAGAATACAACAACGAAGCACAGGGCATCTCCCCGGCTACTAGACTGATACATATATATATATGCTATACGCTACTGAAACACTCAACAACCTCCTGGGGCACCGCCAGCTGGGTTACCTCCTCGACCAGCTGTATGACCTGGACAACACAACAGGCAACAAAAAAACCAAGCCCTGTAGGGACATGGGGTCAAACCCCAGTACAGAGAGCAACTATAAATCAGCAGTAAACATCAAGAATAAAATGCAGATGCTATGCATGGGATGCTGGACAACAACAAATGACTCCAACCGAAAATGAAGTCAAGGAACTCAATGCACAGCTCAGCTGAATCTGCTACAACGGTGGCCACTGGGTGTGTTCCAAGTGTGGTAATGAGCCACTCGCCGGGACACAACACCCGAATACCGGATGCATCAAACAACTCGACCTGCGGTTGCCCAACCTATGAACTGTGGTAGTTAACCACTCGGCGCATAGGGGCTAACATAACCCAGCAGGGAGATGAGAGTGCGGTATTGCCGCTCGCCCTCGTATCCTGGTAAGAAAAAGAGCAAGAACAACGAAGCAATGGCTGCAAAAGCTGAAATGAGATGCTAATATGTGTATGCAACATGCTGGACAAAACAAGCATAATCATATGCGCAACAGCCAATGCACAACACAATAAACATAGTCATCTCATAAAAACAGTGCCTCACAAAGCATCAACACACGGCAGCCAACCAACCAGCAACTACCATTTTATCCAAGCCATGCCTACGCTGCATTTACAAGCTCAACCCGTACCTTATTTCTGCTAAATGCTCACCACCACAAGGTTCATGAAATCTGCGTCCTGAAATCTGTTAAATCACACGCATGAACAATTCAGAACGAGCCAGCAAACTCACGGCAATTCACAATAAAACTCACGGCCAACCACTAAAGTTCACGGCTAGAAGAACAATTCAGAACGAGCCAGCAAACTCACGGCAATTCACAATAAAACTCACGGCCAACCACTAAAGTTCACGGCTAGAAATTCATACACAATCCAACCCTCAATCCTACCCAAACAACTAACTAGGAAGCTTAAAACAAGTCTAGGAGCAAGATTCACCAACTAAACCAAAAGGCTACCTGCACCCATATGAAAAGCACGCACACACAGAAGCTTCGAGCTTACAATCCAGCCAACTATAGCTTCCAAAATGGGTACGAGATGAAAGAGATTTCCAAGAGGAGTCCAACACTACCTCGAACGTGAAAAACGGTGGCCGGAATCGACGGGAAAGTCACCGGAAAGCTCACGGTGAACAGTGCCAAGGGTTTGGAAAACAGAGAACGAAGATAAGAAATATTTGCTAAGTATGGGATCTGGTTTCTCAATAATTGAAGGCCAAAGCTTCCAATATATACACGCGAGAAGTCTGGATAAAATGCCCACCGATAGAAACAGCTTTCAAGAATTCTAAATGCGCAACAGATCCCACCAAAAACCAACGCATGCGCTAAACCACGGTGAAATCTGAACACAAACAACGCGGGAACCAAAACGACGTCGCACAGGTGAAATCTGAATGCTAGCGCTAAAAGCTGGACACTGAAAGCTGGTCGCCCAAACAAGCGCTGAAATCTGGTAACACGCTAACACTAACACAACAACGCGGGAGAAATCTGCATACGTCATCAAATCTGGTCCAATCGCCAAACGTTGAAACACGCTATAGGAGAGTTGACCAATCGTTGACATCTGTTCCCACACTCGCAATACACAAACAGATCTCATGCAAAATAGATCTCACGCAAACAGATCTCTCGCAAGCTCTAAGCAAAACGACACCGTTCTTACTTATCCAAACGACAGCGTATGAAGCAAAACGCGCCGCAACGCTAAGCGCCCAGATTTCACAAACTTCGAACAGATTTCTCAACCCGAACAGATCACACAACCCAACAACGCTTACATCATCCACACAACGTTAACACGTGATGATGACATCATCAAATCTGCTACCATATTTCACCAAAATTTCGAAAATCTCAAAATTTCCAGAATTGTTCCAAATGTGTTTCCCGACCCGAAAATGCAACCCAAACATTCAAAATGAAATCTGAATTACCAGAAATCACTAAAACCCGATTAATTCAAAAATTAATCCTTAATACAATTTCCAGATCTCACACAATCTGATTAACTGTAATCAACAGCCCCATCTATTGCCCCTTTCCTTTCTGACTCCTCCCACACAGCCGCCTACATTCCGATGCCATCGCGTCTTCTTGCATGGGGATCATCGTGGAACATCATTCATGAAAATTTGCTAAAATTTCTAGTGAAAATTGGGGTACTAATCGTCGAATGGATTAGGAGTTGATCGATGTTCGACCGTTGAAGGGCCACATCCAATTTCAGACTGGTCGAAGCAAGGATACTAGTCGCCAAATGTAATAAACTAAACACCCTACGAATTTCAGTAATTTTTTATTGCCTGTTTTGATTACGTATGAGAGTCCCCCAGCGCCGAACACAACAAAAATTTTAAAACTTCCGCTGCGCATTGGGATGTGATCCGAATCCACCGCATGCCAACAGTGGTATCATAGCTTCAGGCTCGGATCTGTCATACACAATTATATATTTGAAATGAATAAATAAACCTCAAATTTTGAAAAAAAAAAAAACTTCTGGTGAACACTAGCTGCACCTCTGCCGCACGCACGCTGCTTGCCTGCCGTGTGCACAATGCACGCCGGTCACATGTTAAGATTAAACTTTAAGTTTTGGTGATAACAAATATAAGAACCCGAATGGAACAGATTACATCAGTATGATGTAGAGCTGAACATAACTGTTCAGAGCGTCGCATTTCAGCTCAGAGCATGCAGATCAGATCAGGACGTCACAGATCAACTTAGAGCAAGTCAAACAGTTTAGAGCGTTGCATTTCAGATTAGAGCAATCAGATCGGCTCATAACGATGCACTTCAGCTTAGAGCAAGCAAATCAGCTCAGAACGACGCAATTCATCTCAGAGCATGTCTAACCATTTACGACATCGCATTTCAGCTCAGAGAAAACAGAACAGTTTACAGCATCGCTATTTTTCTCAGAACAAGCAGATCATCTTAGAGCGTCGAATTTCAGTTCAGAGAGCAGAACTGATTAGAGCGACACGGGACATATCAGATTGGAGCTTAGTAATCAGATCAGAGCTTTAGAGAAGGAATCAACTTAGAGAAGATTCAGATCGGAGCTTTGTGCAGAAATAGCTTAGAGAAAAGACAACACAGAAACAACTCAGAACGAAGACAGAGCATAGTGAAGACAACACAGAAAACAGCTTAGAGCGAAGACAGCTCAAGAAACTGCTCAGACCGCACGAAAAACGTTCAGTTTAGAGCATATAAGCTTTCAGACTATAGCGTGAAGAGCTAAGTCTCATCTCAATATTTATATTATCAGTTTACAGAACAGATCAGAGGAAAGCCTTCCAGATCAGCTTTATATTGAGTAGCATATCAGACCTGGAAAAGGTTCAGTTCAGCAGAGAACATCTCAAACGGTTTTTGGATCAGATTGCAAGAGCAGATTACAGATTTCACGTAACAACTTAGAGCTCACAAGCTTTTAGATCACGTATACAACGAACAGCTCAAGGCTTAGAACTATCAGTTTAGACGTGAATCTATCAGATCAGATCAGATCAATCAAGAGCTTAATTACTGGCTAACTTATCCGATGCTATTTTTGGACCTAACGGTATCATTACTATGATTTTGGTATGAAAAAAGGCAAGTCCTTCAAAAATGGAAAGAAGATCAACTAGCCAGTAGAGCAAATCATTTTAAGATTTTTGGAGCTGGAACCCTATATATACAGAGTGATGAACGACTGATAAAAAATATATGTCACTGTGATTCCAAAAGAGACTGATACTGTGAATTATACTGTTATGCTACACAAAATTACATCACGCACAAAGTTTACTGTTCATCATATTCTTCGTTACAACATTGCTCCCAAAAGCTTGAAATTTATATTTCTGGGTTGTAACCAATTTGTAGTTTCGTGACTTCATTGTAAATCAAAATCAGGTGTATAGATCATGTGTAAGCTGAAACAGATTATAGCAAACCATTGTATTTGCAGAACAGATCGTGAGTCCGTTTTCTGTCATAGAGTGCTAGGAGTTTTTGCAGCTTGCGGGCCGTCGGATTAGGTTAGAGCAGGAGCTGCTGTAATAAAAATCTTCTAGTGAAAATCTTCCTGAACCAGGAAGAAGAGGAGACGTAGGGTTTTAAGCTTAGACCTTCCATAAACACTCTAGATGCTCTTTACTTTATTGCATTTAGTTTTTACTATTACTTCTTTCAGCCTTTATATTCTGTTCACTGTTCAATCGAGTTCATTCCGCACAAATATTTTTTACTCGAGAGAACAGAAGCGTACTGAGATCCTTCAAGCTGGTAACTCAGCTTAGAGGTTAGCCGAAGGCTTGTAAAATCTTTTTAAAAGAGTTTTTGTGAAAATTTGTGAAGGACCACCCCCCTGAACTCTCGAGGTGATATTTAACTCTATTTATCAGAGCATGGTTATCTCAGTGTCCGAACAGTTGTGCTTATCTGTAATTATTAAATATTTAGATTTCTCACAATAAAATTCCTATGTTTTCCAAGGTAGAATATGACATATGGAAGATAAGAATGCAAGATCACCTGGCAGCTCAAGATGACGATACGTGATTCGTCATCACAGATGGTCCAATAAAGATTATGAAGCCAAACACAACAGTGTCCATCTCTGCAGTTGCAACACAATGGGTTGAGAAGCCTAGACTAGAATGGATGTCGGAAGATAAAAGGAAGGCAAAACTAGACAACGTGGCCAACGACATTCTCTACAAGACGCTGTACAATAATATGTTCAGTAAGATTCAGACCTGCATCACGGTCAAAGAAATATGGGAGAAGCTGATCCAAATCTGTGAGGAAAACGAGAAACCAAGGAAAACAAGCTCTCAGTAGCCCTGCATAAATTTGAATCAGTGAAGATGAGGTCTGGTGAAACAGTGACTGAGTTTGACGAGAGATTCAGCTCAGTGGTGATAGAGCTGACCAGACTGGGTAAAGAATATAGCAACAGAGAGCTCACGCTGAAGGTCATGAGAGCACTTCCCAAGGAGTGGGACATAAAGACGATGGCTATGAGGGAATCAAAGGACCTCAACAAACTGGAGCTCCACGATTTATTCACAAATCTGAAGGCTTATGCGTTTGAGCTGGATACCATAGATGAATTGGAACCATCCGCTTCACAGCCCACGAAATCTCTCGCAGCAGTTATTCTAGAACAGAGCTCTCCAAAAAAATCAGCTGAGGAGCTCAGCAATGATATCATGTCCCTCTTGTAAAGAAGTTTGGGAAATTCAATTCGGAAAAAACATTTCTAAACCCAACTCTTTTGATGCTATCAAAAATAATTCCACTACTTCTTCTAACCTTAAATGTTATGAATGTGGCAGACATGGTCATTATGCTGCGGACTGCAAGAGACCCAAGCAGAACACTACCAGGAAACCATATCGCAGCAACAAAGATAGAAAAGACTAGAAGTTCTACAGGAAAAAGATAAGTGAAAAAGTACTTGTCGCTGAAGAGAACAAGAAGTCATGGGCGGACACAGAATCGAAAGAGTCCATCTCAGGGACGTCCTCATCTAGAGACAGTTTAGACGAAGTATAGTGTCTGATGTAAAACGACATGGATGAGGTATTTGATCTTTCCAATCTTGATTTTACACGTGAAGAACTTGTCACAACACTAAATGACATGGTCGTAGAGTATAGAAAGCTTTCTCAATTATTTGAGGAAGTCAAAGCTGAAACACAGAGTCTTGTTACCAAAGATGAGCCTGTAAGCTCAGATGATTTGCAGACTGCTCTAAGTTAGCTGAAGACTGAAAATGATGATCTGAGGAGCATGTCTCAGGATATGATGAGTACAAATCAGCGCTTAGCTGATTTAATAATCTCCTGGATCAAGTCTTCTACTTTCCTACAAAGATTGCACGGAGCTATGAAGCCATCTGGTGATAAAACCAGATTAGGATATGAACATGATGAAAGCAATATAGCAGAGACGAGTACTAACCCAAAGCTGGATAAGCCTAAACTCTTCAAACAATGAACTTTGTGAAGTCCAGATTGGGACAACCTGAAGAGTACAAATCTGATGAGTCACAAACATAGATGTGGCAAGGTAGATACTGTGGGGTAGGGTATACTGCTCCTGATAAGCCAAGAGAGAGCTGGATAACTAAACAAATTGAACAAATTAGTAGTAGTCCCAAATATGGTGGTAGAAAGCCTAGACAACTCTCGCATGCTTTTATGAGGGATAGGCATTACTGGCCCAAGTATCAAAAGCTCAGATCTCAATGCAAATATACTACACATCAGTCGCATATCAGATCACAACACACACAGATCACACAAATTTCTGGATGCACACACTGGTAGATATGTTAGAATTATCCAAATGTGGGTCCCAAAGGGTCTAACCAAACATGGACCCAAGTAAAACCAATGGGTACCAAAACTTCGTTTCTTATGATTGCAGGTACACCAGATCTCAGGATTGCGTCAATCTACATGGTACTTGGACAGTGGATGTGAGAGGCACATGACTGATAACGCAAAGCTGCTATCAGATCTAAGAACATGCAGTGGACCTAAGATCACATTCAGTGATAATTCAACTGGTAACACTGTGGGTAAGGGTAAGTTTGCCCATGGTAACTTTACTGTTAATAATGTTCTTTTAGTTGAAAATATTTTTTATAATTTAATTAGTATAAGTCATTTGCGCTATGCAATTTCTATGTAAACTTTCAAAAGCACACATGCACGGTTTGTTAGAGTAGATGCCCAACTAGCCAACTTGTGGCGTGTGGGTTTTTATAGACTCTTGTACAAACAGTCTTTATATATGATATTCGCATTTACTTATATGGCATTCTTTACTTTCATTATGTGTGTAATGATTTACAATTGCATTGAGTAAAGACCTACAACTAGCCAAATTTCAGATCATATTATTCAGTTTCGGAAACTGAGTCGATCGGTCCGATCTGATCGGCGATCGGAATTACGATGAAGTCTCGGTGGTGGAGATGAACTGAATGTTCATTGTTGGACCCGGGCCCGTTGGGCCGGTCCAAGTCCAACACTTAATCTACTTAAATATGATTAAGAGACTTAATTGAAACACTTGATACAACCCTAACCCTAAAGCATAGCCGCCCCTCCCTCTCCTCACTAACAAGCCGCCGCCGTGCGCCGCCCGCCGCCGCTCGCCGCTTCGTCGGAAATCGTTCCGGCCTAGTTTTTCGAGGAGTATCCGTTCGTGCAGAATTCGTCAGTGCTTCTAGTGCAGCCTGACGAAGGAGTCTCGGTTCTGGTCGTGGACCGGATTGGCGATTATCTATCGCAATCTACCGAGAAGAGCCGGGTTCTTGTAATTCCGGTTGGAGCCAGGCACAAGTGCCATCAAGGTATTCGTTTTGAACGCCCTATGTATGTTGAATTATGAATTCTATTTTTCGTATTGATCGTCTCCCGGCCTTTATTCTTTGTTCTTCCGCTCTCTTAAAATTTCAGATTCAAAATCAAAACTTCGAATAACGGCCCCCTCCCTCCCGCCGCGCGCGCATGCGCGAGCGGAACCATGCGCGCTGGCCGCGCATGGCGAGAGGAAGACGACGCAAGCGTCGCGCAAGGGGCGCACACCGTTGCGCATGGGCGGCTGAGAGTCGCCGCCCCCTTTCGCCGCTGCGTCGCGCAAGGTGGCGCGATGGTGGGAAGATCGTTGCACCGCTCCTCGCGAGTGATGGCCATGTGTTGCGCCGCTGCTGCGCGTTCTCCTCCGCGACGTCGCGCCGCTCGTGGCGCTTGATGGCCGCGTGAGTACGCCGCGCGATGGCGCCGCTGGCCGATGCAACATGCGAACGCCGTTGCGAGAGGTGGGCGATCGTCGTACGCATGGAGGTGCGGCGCTGCGTTGTGCTTCGTGCGATGGTGCGCGCGCTGTCGCCACGTTCTTCGTGGTGGCGGCGCCGCCGTCGTCGGCCGCCACTCCGGCGAGTCTCCGGCGATGTCGTGATGGCTGGTCTGATTTCTTCTAGGGTTTGGTTCGGGCCTGTCCCGGGCAGCCCGTGAAGTTTTGGGCCGGTATGCGATATCGGACCCGGTTTTGATCGATTTTGAAATTTTATGTTTTTGGGCCTAAAATTGTTTTAAGTCCAATATTGATACAATTAAAATTAGTAGAATGTGATTTTAATTATGAAATATGATTTTGTAATAAAATATGATTTTGTTGATTAAAATTTTTTTTTTATCGGCAAAATGCGATTTTATTACAAAATACGATTTCGTAATTAGAATATGATTTTACGATAAATAATTAGATTATTTAAATTATGCATGTTAATTAGATTAATTGCATGATTGGGGTGATCGAGAGCCGTGCCCAATGTGTTAGGTGTATGCAATAGGTTTTATTTGATTTCGGTTTTTATATATTTGATTATCATTTAAAATGGGCCTGTTTGTGGCCCGTTCCCACCCCTTGATAAATGTATCCCTTATTTGTCATAGTTAATTTAATGTAAATTACTAGATTTAGTGGGAGGACATCCGAAGACGGTGGACAATGACGATCAAGATATTGAAGACCGAAGATCTGTAAAACCAGAAAGCTTTGTAATAGGATTGCATTGCATATTGCATCACCCCTAGGATTGGACCCAGGTCCGTGACTGGCAACCACGGACCGCATAGCTCTCGCGATCGATCATCCCAATATTACTTTATATATGTTGATATATAGACTTATTGAATCCGCATGTTTGCACGTTTTAAATTAGATTTAAATATGCATGAGACCAAAATTTTTCAAAAATAAAATCCATTGTTTTAAATGTGATTTAAAACTTATATCAAGATAAATGTTTATTCGATAAACAAAAGGGTATTTAAAATTGTTTAAATTAACCCTACCTTCCATCAACAATGGGTGTACGTCGATGCTACCCGTATACATGGCCCGGCTCATATTATTGAGGGGGTCATGTATACCGGAAAGCTGTCCACGCCATTGACAACTGTTGTTAGTCGGCTGGAACTCCCTTTAACATTGGCTCATACTATTGGGGACGTTAAGGGGACCGTCCTTCACGACTCAACATTGATGGGTCAATCTTGACACGTGATAGTAAAACGGCGTCATATTATTGGGCCCTTACTGGACGTGAGATGAATACATGGAGGTTGCACCGGCTGCAATCGGAAACTACCTTTTGGGGGTCATGGATGGCTGATATTATTCGGGTCCATGATAGTTTGATTGGGCTCCGTGTACCCACTAAAGAAACCTGTTTTCTCGATTTCATTAGAGGGTGGTGAAATCGTTAAAATAGTGGGAGGGTAATTCATAAAACTAAATGACCATGTTTTATGTCTTAGCGTTTATTTTTGTATAGTCAGTAATGCATGTCTGTTTTCTTTTCAGTATAACTGCTATAAAAATGGTTTCGATGAAAAACCCGCTCGCTGCTATACTGGATAGCAACAGGTTCACTGGTCTTAACTACCAAGACTGGCTCCACAACCTTAATCTTGTACTGGCTTCGGAGAAGCTTCTCTATACGATAGAGAAGTCGCCTCCGGAGGAAACCCCTGCAAATATCAGCCCTGAGGAGCTGATTACGCTTAACCAATGGCGTGACGACGAGGTTAAAACTCGATGCTATGTGATGGCATCGATGTCCAATGAAATGCAACGGCGTTTTGAGAAGACGAAGTATGCTGCTGACATAATTCATCATCTCAAAGAGCTGTACGGGGAGAACTCTCGACATGAGAGGTTCACGGCTGTCAAGGAGCTGATGACGAGCCGCATGCGCGATGGGACTTCGGTCCGCGAGCATGCGGTTCGCATGATTGGGCTTGTTGAAAAGCTGTCGGGCCTTGATATCGCACTTCCACATGAGCTGTCTGTGGATGTACTTCTCCTCTCACTACCCGCTACATTTGACCCCTTTGTGGTCAAC
>KQ995759.1:83038-95168 GCA_001598015.1 Dorcoceras hygrometricum | reverse complement strand
CCCACTAAATCTAGTAATTTACATTTAAATTTACCATGACATATAAGGGATAAATTTATCAAGGGGTGGGAACGGGCTACAAACAGGCCCACTTAAAATGATAATCAAAAATATTAATACAGCCGAATCACAAAAACCTATCGCATACACCTAACAAATTGGGCACGGCTCTCGATCATCCCAATCATGCAGATAATCTAATGAACATGCATAAATTAAATAATCAAATTATTTATCGCAAAATCATATTTTAATCATAAAATCGCATTTTATAATAAAATCATATTTTGCCGATAAAATCAAATTTTAATCAACAAAATCATATTTCATTATAAAATCACATTTTACAATTAAAATCACATTTTGCTATTTTATTTGCATCATATTTGGGCCAAAACAATTTTGGGCCCAAAAATCTCAAAATTTCAAAATCGACCAAAATGGGCCCGATATCGAATATCGGCCCGAAAACTTCACGGGCTGCCCGGGACAGGCCCGAACAAAACCCTAGAAGAAATCAACCGTCACGACATCGCCGGAGCATCATCGGGTGGCGGCCGCTGGCGGCGGCCGCCACCACGAAAATCACGCGGCGGCAGCCGCACAACGTCGCGCCAAGCGCGACGCACGGCCACGTGCAACGTTGCGCGCCCAGCAGGTGAGCGCCGGCCAGTGGTTGTGCCAGCCAGTGGCGCAACCGTGCGCAAAATAGCGCACAACAATCGGCCATCACGCGCAGCGGCGCCCAACATCGCGCAACCACTTGCGCGAGATAGGCGGGCAACGGCCGGCCAGCGGATCGCGCAACAATTGTGCGAAGCGGTGCCCAGCTCTCGGCCGCCATGCGCGGCCAGCGCGCAACAAAGTGCGCGCGGCTGCTGGCCATGGCCGGCCACCATGCGCGGCCAGCGCCGCCGTCTGATCCCACTATTGGGGAACCGTGGCGGATCCTGATCACGCCTCCCGACGAGACAGCGGAAGAACAAAGTTGGGTCGGGAGACGATCAATACAATTCAAAACAAATCATGCTATGACCATTCATAGGGTGTTTCTCGGGGTTACCTTTCTGGCAACTCGTGCCTGGCTCCGACCAGTTCGCGAGGAAACCGGCACTTCACGGTAGGCGGCTGTAGATTACGTCAATCAGGTCCACGACCGGAAACGATCTCCCTCCGATCAGCCTGCACTAGAAGACTGATGGATTTTATCACCAACGGATTCTCCTCGTAAAGTTGGCCGGAACAAATTCCAACGAGAGAGGCGACGGCGGCGGCGACAAGCGGCGGTGGCGGCGGCGTGAGGAGAGGAAGGGAGGCGGCGGCTTTTAGAGAGACTAGGGTTAGGGTTAATTATGATTGTTGTTGTTAAGTTATGAAACTCTTAAGTCTAATTAAATAGACTTAGTCATAGTCTTGGACCTGTCCAATGGGCCCGGGTCCAACGGATGAACATTCGGTTCATCCCTACCAGATGTCACCTAACGAGACTATTCCCACCAGATGTCAACGGTCCACTCAGAAGTCAACAAATTATAAAATAATATGCCCTATACCAGATCTCACATATAAAAGAAGAAATCTGGAATAAAGGAATAGTAGGAATCTGACTTAAACGTAAGTGTTTTATCGAAGAGGAAACACTTCAGATCTCACGAATAAAGATAGGAATATGAATTAACTTGCCACGTAAACAAACCTCTACTCTTAGAAATCTGTTCATCATAGAAATTCAACGAAGGTATAAGAACCAGATCACATACTTAACCGTGTGGACAAACACGAACCACGACAATTACCTATGTCTGAAGAACTCAAAATATCTTTAAGAAATTTCTGGAATTGATCGTATAAGCTACTTGTAAGCTACTTCGATGAAGAAATCATTGGAAAACTCAAGAATTTACTAGACGAACATCATTAAACCATTTTCTAAAACATCTTTGAATCAAAATTACAGTAAACGTAACTTTTGCAAAAACAGAGCATGAACTTCTTGTTTTCTTGAAGAACAGCCGAAGCCATCTTCCTTTTCTTTAAAACCATACATAATCATAAAAACAGAATTGAATATATGCTTTCCATTGAGTGAGCAAGAAACAGAGTTTACTTTCCTGAAACCTTTAACACAACAACAGAAGATGATCCAGCAAACTTCTTCGTGCCGCCTGTTTCCTTTAAAACTTTGAAAGGATTTTGTTCGGCTTCTTCAGGGAGAGTACCGCTTCTAAATGATTTATTTTGTAGATAATGATGCATGAAGCAGCTTAACATCCTATTTATATGTTTTAGAATGCCTACTGAAGATAAACACGTTTAATCAATATGCTAAAATTTACTAAAAGCGCACTCTGTTTTAAAATAAAAAGATGCACAATGAAGCCCAACGATTTTAGTTAAAACAAAGGATCCAATTGGCTTGTATAAGTCGACCAGACCTCTACTGTAATTGCATTTTAACATTTGAATGTCAACCTAAAACACAATGAAGGTTGAACCTACGTAAACATGAAATCTGCATACGCATATCATGAAATCTGGAAATTTAGCTTTTTAAAGGAATAAAGCTAAATAACATACACGTGAAATCTGAAATTGGATCTTTATACCATTATTAATTTTCACCTCGGGATCCAAGGAAACAGCTTCTCCTCAAAATAAAAGACGCCACTGATGATCTTCCATGGAAGACCTCAGCTCTTCCAGGAAGACCTCTTGCAGGTAGAGTTCAGCTCTTCCAACACCTCTTGCAGGAAGAGTTCAGCTCTTCCAACACCTATTGCAGGAAGACCTCAGATCTTCCAGGAATACCTCTTACAGGTAGAGTTCAGCTCTTCCAACACCTCTTGCAGGTAGAGTTCAGCTCTTCCAACACCTCTTGCTGGAAGAGTTCAGCTCCTCCAACACCTCTTGCAGGAAGACCTCAGCTCTTCCAGCACCTCTTGCAGGAAGACCTCAGCTATTCCAGGAAGACCTATTGCAGGTAGAGTTCAGCTCTTCCAAAACCTCTTGCAGGAAGAGTTCAGCTCTTCCAACACCTATTGCAGGAAGACCTCAGATCTTCCAGGAATACCTCTTACAGGTAGAGTTCAGCTCTTCCAACACCTCTTGCAGGAAGAGTTCAGCTCTTCCAACACCTATTGCAGGAAGACCTCAGATCTTCCAGGAATACCTCTTACAGGTAGAGTTCAGCTCTTCCAACACCTCTTGCAGGAAGAGTTCAGCTCTTCCAACACCTATTGCAGGAAGACCTCAGATCTTCCAGGAATACCTCTTACAGGTAGAGTTCAGCTCTTCCAACACCTCTTGCAGGAAGAGTTCAGCTCTTCCAACACCTATTGCAGGAAGACCTCAGCGACCAGCTCGGCACTCAAAGTCCAGTTCCGCACTGGCCACTCTTCGCGTAGCTCTTCTACGCAAATATATAAAGCCCGACCAGCTCGGCACTCAAAGTCCAGTTCCGCACTGGCCACTAAGCCCGACCAGCTCGGCACTCAAAGTCCAGTTCCGCACTGGCCACTAAGCCCGACCAGCTCGGCACTAGTAGTCCAGTTCCGCACTGGCCAATAAGCCCGACCAGCTCGGCACTCAAAGTCCAGTTCCGCACTGGCCACTCAAAGTCCAGCTCTGCACTGGCCAATAAGCCCGACCAGCTCGGCACTCAAAGTCCAGTTCCGCACTGACCACTGTTCGCGTAGCTCTTCTACGCAAACATATAAAGCCCGACCAGCTCGGCACTCAAAGTACAGTTCCACACTGGCCACTCCTCGCGTAGTCTTTCTACGTGAACACATAAGACCGACTAGCTCTGCACCAAAGTATAGTTCCGCACTGGTCAATAAGCCCGACCAGCTCGACACCATAAGTCCAACTTTCATTGACACACTAAGTCCGACCAGCTCGGCTCACTAAGCCCTACCTCCTCGGGAGCTCTAGAAGTAGATTCGAACAACGGGTTAGGAATTGTCCTAACATCCAATCAAACTTAATCAATGGCTTGGAACGAGTACACTCAGATTGTGGTTTTGCTTATAAATCAAAAGTTCGCACCTCGGGTCCCGATCACTGCTCCAAGTCCTACACTTCACTTCTTCGTCTAGGACTCGTTGGGGGGTTACTATTGATACCATTATTAATTTTGACCTCGGGATCCAAGGAAACAACTTCTCCTCAAAATAAAAAACGCCACTGATGATCTTCCATGGAAGACCTCAGCTCTTCCAGGAAGACCTCTTGCAGGTAGAGTTCAGCTCTTCCAACACCTCTTGCAGGAAGAGTTCAGCTCTTCCAACACCTATTGCAGGAAGACCTCTTGCAGGTAGAGTTCAGCTCTTCCAACACCTCTTGCAGGTAGAGTTCAGCTCTTCCAACACCTCTTGCAGGAAGAGTTCAGCTCTTCCAACACCTCTTACAGGAAGACCTCAGCTCTTCCAGCACCTCTTGCAGGAATACCTCAAATCTTCCAGGAAGACCTATTGCAGGTAGAGTTCAGCTTTTCCAACACCTCTTGCAGGAAGGGTTCAGCTCTTCCAACACCTATTGCAGGAAGACCTCAGCTCTTCCAGGAAGACCTCTTGACCAGAGTGCACCTCGGGATCTCGAGATGTAACGAGTCTGCACAAGTATAGTCTCCCGACCTGATGTCAGGACAAGTGGTCTACCCTTGACGTGACCCCACACAAGCAACTTGGCCGGCAACTTGGCCCTCTCGTTCGATCTATGATGAATGTGCTGACAGGTATTAATAAAACCATCCCTACCTGAAGATGGTAGATGAGCGAACCTGTCAGGCCCACGCGAATTCACAATTACTTAGACAGGTACGTTCAACCACATTCACTTACCTATAAATACCCAGGTATTTTATCATTTTACAGACATCGAATAGACTCATTCTATATCTCCTTTATATTCTCTCAAATAACCCGAGCTGACTTCAGCATCGGAGGGCCTTCATCGGGATGACTCCCGACGCCCTTTGACCCATGTCTGTGGTTGCAGGCCTCCTGACCTACAGAGTTCCAGGTCTCCCGACCTACAGATCTCCCTTCCAGGGACAGAGTTGCAAGCCTCCCGACCTACAGAGTGGCAGGCCTCCCGACCTATAGATCTCCCTTCCAGGGACAGAGTTGCAGGCCTCCCGACCTACAGAGTTGCAGGCCTTCCGACCTACAGATCTCCCTTCCAGGGACAGAGTTGCAGGCCTCGCGACCTACAGAGTTCCAGGTCTCCCGACCTACAGATCTCCCTTCTAGGGGCAGACTTCCAGGACTCCCGACCTAAAGATTTCTAGACCTCCCGACCTAACAGTCTGACGTGGTGGCAGCTCATTGGCTGGGAAAAATTCGGTTCCATCAATTGGCGCCGTCCGTGGGAAGCGACAAAATAGAAGAAAAAAATAGGCCACCCATAAGGACCAGATGCCAGGAGGCAGGAGCACCCGAGCACCCGAGCGTGAGGGCTTCACAGCGGCATGAACTGCTCAACTGATGATAGAACATTTCTAGATCGACGATCAGAGGTCGATCATCTCTATCTACACGGACTCTCCTCAAAATTACTGATGTAACAGGAAGAGAATGATGACACTGGGACATCAATCGAACACAGAAAAACTCTAAACTTAGGTCTTTTCTAATTTGTTCTCCAATTATTCTACGTAATCAATATTGAATTTGGCCAGTTGATACGCTCAAAAGATGCTTTTTTCTGTGTTCACCCTGTTAGAGTAGATGCCCAACTAGCCAACTTGTGGCGTGTGGGTTTATAGACTCTTGTATGAAACAATCTTTATATATGATATTCGCATTTATTTATATGGCATTCTTTACTGTCATTGTGTTGTATGATGATTAAAAATTGCGTTGAGTAAAAACCTAGAATACGCTAAAGTGTATGTTAGATGTGATAGTGGGTATGACGGCTATCATGAAACACATGTAATGGTCACTGTGTATTCTGAACATGTTCCTAGTCGAATGGGCCGTCAAAATGAGGATAAGGCCGCCCGAGCTCGAGACTAGTATCTGCGATGCGAAGTACCATGTTTCATTGGGAACATTGTGATGTTCTGAGCATGCAGATAGATAGTGACCTGGTGATCTATCGAACTATCCTCGTTCGTACTTTCCAAGTGGTTACCATTTGTCGAGTGGATAAGTCCGAGGTCTTGGTTGTACTGATTAGTCCTCACGACTCGAAACGTCATTGAGACTCTACATGATAGGCGTCTCACTTTGACTCGTTTGCCGACTCACTTGGGGTCATCAAGCGGCGGGATTGGGTGAGACCCCGATGCATGTAGGAGTCGATGCATCGTTGTCGAGGATTCACCGCTCGCAGACATGCGTGGATATCCTATGCTATCTGAGGGGATAATAGTGTATAAATCTCTGGCCAGAGTACTAGAAGTGTTTTAGGTGAATGTGTTTACCTAGTTACACTCGTGATGTCACTATTCGATCTCCAAGATGTATACATAGCTATCGGATCTATAACGACTCTCGATTTACCAATGGTCGTTGATCTGATCGGGATATATGGATTGAAAGGACCGTACTGTACGCTAACCATGACCGACTGGTTCTTGCAGGCACTATCAGTGATACCTAGGGGATCATGGGGCGATGTTTCTAGATGCTCTTACCATGATCCGATGGGCAAGTCCGGAATTGTGATTCCGGAGCCGCAATGGTTGTGGGCCCACGGCTAGCTGTATCCCTGAACCATTGAGGGTCACACAAGTACTGGATTCGAGATTTCCGCACGGAGACTGAGCTCAATGTATTGAGCATACGAAGAGGATTTTGGGGAGTGCGACTTCCTAAAAGTCAACAGGGGTCAAATCGTGATTTCCCGCTGTTGAGGGGCAAAACGGTCATTTTGCACTGGGGTTCTGAAAAATGGTTTTTCAGATCATAGTATTCATTTTTGGAAACTGAGTCGATCGGTCCGATCTGATCGGCGATCGGAGTTACGATGAAGTCAAGGTGATGGGGATGAACCGAATGTTCATCCGTTGGACCCGGGCCCGTTGGCCGGTCCAAGTCCATCATTAAGTCTATTTAATTAGACTTAAGCTTCATTATACACAAGAGAGAACACTTAACTCTCTTAACCCTAACCCTAAGCTCTAGGCACCGCCTCCCCTCCTCCAAAAGCCTCGCCGCCGCCGCCGCCTCCGCCGCTTCGCCGGAATTTGTTCCGACCAATCTTGACGAGGAGAATCCATCCGCGCTGATCTCGTCAGGCCTTCTAGTGCATGCTGACGAAGGAGTCTTGCATCCGGTCATGGAGCCTCCGCCGCTTCGCCGGAATTTGTTCCGACCAATCTTGACGAGGAGAATCCATCCGCGCTGATCTCGTCAGGCCTTCTAGTGCATGCTGACGAAGGAGTCTTGCATCCGGTCATGGACCTGATTGACGTAGTCTACCGCCATCTACCGTGAAGTGCCGGTTTCCTCGAGAAACTGGTCGGAGCCAGGCACGAGTTGCCAGCAAGGTATTCTACAAAACATCCTATGAATGTCATAGATTGATTGTTTATTTGAATTGTATTGATCGTCTCCCGGCCAAATTTTTGTTCTTCCGCTGCCTCGCCGGGAGGCGTGATCCGGATCCGCCGTGGTTCCCCAACACACCCTCCTCGGGTTACATCTTTATCTGAGCATTATTAGAACAAACCTATAATCCCGATCAGCTCGACACTAGAAATCCGAACGCCAATTAGCATCAAGTCCGCTCTGATCAGGAATCTATCATCTGCTCTGTTCAGAAATCTGACATCTGCTCTGTTCGAGAATATGTGATCTTTGCCCTACTCGGGATTTTGTCATCTGTCATCTGCTCTGTTCGGGAATATGTGATCTTTGCCCTGCTCGGGATTCTGTCATCTGTCATCTGCTCTGTTCGAGAATATGTGATCTTTGCCCTGCTCGGGAATCTATTATCTGCTCTGATCTTACCCTTCTCTGGAATCTATCTTGCCCTGCTCGGGAATCTATTATCTGCTCTGCTCTTGCCCTGCTAGGGAATATGTTATCTTGACCTGCTCTGCTCAAGAAATCTGTCATCTTGACATGCTCGGAATCTGTTATCTTACCCTGTTCGGAAATGTATTATCTGCTCTACAAAGGAATCTGTTATCCCAACTAGCTTGAAAATTTGTTACCCTTCCCTACTCGTCAATGTCATAAGCCCGACCAGCTCGGCACCAAAGTCCAGTTCCGCACAGGCCAATAAGCCCGACCAGCTCGGCACTCAAAGTACAATTCCGCACTGGCCACTCTTCGCTTAGCTCTTCTACGCAAACATATAAAGCCCGACCAGCTCGGCACTCAAAGTCCAGTTCCGCACTGGCCACTCTTCGCGTAGCTCTTCTACGCAAATATATAAAGCCCGACCAGCTCGGCACTCAAAGTCCAGTTCCGCACTGGCCACTCTTCGCGTAGCTCTTCTACGCAAATATATAAAGCCCGACCAGCTCGGCACTCAAAGTCCAGTTCCGCACTGGCCACTCTTCGCGTAGCTCTTCTACGCAAATATATAAAGCCCGACCAGCTCGGCACTCAAAGTCCAGTTCCGCACTGTACAGAGCTCCAGGCCTCCCGTCCTACAGATCCCCCTTTCAGGGACAGAGTTGCAGGCCTCCCGACCTACCGAGTTGCAGGCCACCCGACCTACAGATCCCCCTTCCAGGGACAGAGTTGCAGGCCTCCCGACCTACCGAGTTGCAGGCCACCCGACCTACAGATCCCCCTTCCAGGGACAGAGTTGCAGGCCTCCCGACCTACAGAGTTGCAGGCCTTCCGACCTACAGATCTCCCTTCCAGGGACAGAGTTGCAGGCCTCCCGACCTACAGAGTTCCAGGTCTCCCGACCTACAGATCTCCCTTCTAGGGATAGACTTCCAGGACTCCCGACCTAAAGATTTCTAGACCTCCCGACCTAACAGTCTGACGTGGTGGCAGCTCATTGGCTGGGCAAAATTCGGTTACATCAGATCTATTCATGGATTGAAATAAAATAACATTGTAATCCCTCAAATCTCATAAATTACTAATTGTGGACTGCGAAAAGATCTGGTCGTTACAGATCATGCCATACATAATACTACCTATTCCCGAGGCATATGGCACACGTGTCATACTCTCTATCTCCTCATCAGTCTTTGGACACATAGACTTGACCCCGTGACACATAGGTAGGTGTCCTCTCTTGGACTCTTCCATAGAGAACCGCTTAAGTATGGTATCGATGTAGGTATCTTGGGTGAGTCCGAGCATCCTTTCGATCTATCTCGATAGATCTGTATTCCAAAATATAGGATGCTTCACCCATGTCCTTCATCGAGAATCTACTAGACAACCACACTTTAGTTGATGCAACATTCCTACATCATTCCCAATGAGTAGAATGTCATCATCATAAAGTACAAGGAATGTCACAATATTCTTAACTACCTTCTTATATACACATGGCTCCTCGGGATTCTTGATGAATCCAAATTCCTTAATTGTTTCATCAAATCTCAAGTTCCAACTTCTCGATACTTGTTTGAGACCGTAGATCGATCTCTGAAGTTTGCATACTTTATGCTCACTTCCTACAGATGTGAAACCCTCAGGCTGCGTCATATAGATCTCTTCCTTAATGTTTCCATTAAGGAACACAGTTTTCACATCCATTTGCCATATCTCATAGTCGTACCATGCGGCTGTGGCAAGTAGGATTCTAATTAACTTGAACATTGCGACTGCTGAAAAGGTTTCATCATAGTCAACACCTTGCCTTTGAGTGTAACCTTTTCGCGACCTGTCGTGCCTTCTAGGTCAGTACCTTACCATCAGGCCCAAGTTTTCTCTTGTATATCCATTTAGACCCAATAGGAACAATTCCTTCGGGAGGATTAACAAGAGTCCAAACTTGGTTCGCATGCATTGAGTCAATCTCAGATTGCATTGCTTCAAGCCACAAATTAGAATCAGCATCGGAAATCGCCTCCTTGAAAGTTCTTGGATCACATCCAATAACTTGATCACTTTGATTATCTTGAAGGAGGAAACCAAATCTTTCAGGAGCCCTAGGAACTCTTTCAAATCTCCTAGGTGCGACCATTTCTGGTACTGGCTCTTGAGGTGCAGGAGATTCACTTGGTACTTCAGATGGTTCTCGAACTTCTTCGAGTTCTACTATCTTGCCTTTTCTATCGTGTAGAAACTCCCTTTCCAGAAAGGTGGCATTTCTAGAAACAAACACTTTTGTTTCATTTGGATAGTATAAGTAGTATCCAATGGAATTCTTTGGATACCCAATGAAGTAACATAAGATGGATCTATTATCCAGCTTATCTCCCACTGTCTGCTTCACGTAAGCAGGACATCTCCAAATCCTCATGTATGAGTATTTGGGTGGTTTGCCCATCCATATCTCATATGGAGTTTTATCCACCGCCTTGGTGTGGACAGTTTTTCAACAACATTCCAAAGGTGGCATTTCTAGAAACAAACACTTTTGTTTCATTTGGATAGTATAAGTAGTATCCAATGGAATTCTTTGGATACCCAATGAAGTAACATAAGATGGATCTATTATCCAGCTTATCTCCCACTGTCTGCTTCACGTAAGCAGGACATCTCCAAATCCTCATGTATGAGTATTTGGGTGGTTTGCCCATCCATATCTCATATGGAGTTTTATCCACCGCCTTGGTGTGGACATTTTTCAACAACATTACCGCCGTTTCGAGCGCATAGCCCCAAAACGAGGTAGGGAGCTCAGTGAATCTCATCATAGATCGAACTGTTAGAGTAGATGCCCAACTAGCCAACTTGTGGCGTATGGGTTTATAGACTCTTGTATATGACAATCTTTATATATGATATTCGCATTTATTTATATGGCATTCTTTACTTTAATTGTGTGTATGATGATTTACAATTGCGTTGAGTAAAGACCTAGAATACACTAAAGTGTATGTTAGATGTGATAGTGGATATGACGGCTATCATGAAACACATCTAATAGTCACTGTGTATTCTGAACATGTTCCTAGTCGATTGAGCCGTCAAAATGAGGATAAGGCCTCCCGAGTTCGAGACTAGTATCTGCGATGCGAAGTACCATGTTTCATTGGGAACATTGTGATGTTCTGAGCATGCAGATAGATAGTGACCTGGTGATCTATCGAACTACCCTCGTTCGTACTTTCCAAGTGGTTACCATTTGTCGAGTGGATAAGTCCTAGGTCTTGGTTGTACTGATTAGTCCTCACGACTCGAAACGTCATTGAGACTCTACATGATAGGCGTCTCACTTTGACCCGTTTTCCGACTCACTTGGGGTCATAAGGCGTCGTGATTGGATGAGACCCCGATGCATGTAGGAGTCGATGCATCGTTGTCGAGGATTCACCGCTCGCAGACATGCGTGGATATCCTATGCTATCTAAGGGGATAATAGTGTATAAATCTCTGGCCAGAGTACTAGAAGTGTTTTAGGTAAATGTGTTTACCTAGTTACACTCGTGATGTCACTATTAGATCTCCAAGATGTATGCATAGTTATCGGATCTATAGCGACTCTCGATTTACCAATGGTCGTTGATCCGATCGGGATATATGGATTGAAAGGACCGTACTGTACGCTAACCATGACCAACTGGTTCTTGCAGGCACTATCAGTAATACCTAGGGGATCATGGGGCGATGTTGCTAGACGCTCTTACCATGATCCGTTGGGCAGGTCCGGAATTGTGATTCCGGAGCCACAATGGTTGTGGGCCCACGGCTAGCTGTATCCCTGAACCATTGAGGGTCACACAAGTACTGGATTCGAGATTCCCGCACTGATACTCAGCTCAATGTGTTGAGCATGAGAAGAGGATTTTGGGGAGTGCGACTTCCCAAAAGTCAACAGAGGTCAAATCATGATTTGCCGATGTTGAGGGGCAAAACGGTCATTTTGCAATTTAGGGTTGGGGACCGGACCGTCCTTCACGACTCAACATTGATGGGTCAATCTTGACACGTGATAGTAAACGGCGTCATATTATTGGGCCCTTACGTGAGGTGAAGTGAACATATGGAGGTTGCACCGGTTGCAATCAGAAACTACCTTTTGGGGGTCATGGATG